>CM067364.1:8121000-8246000 GCA_034401795.1 Chaetoderma sp. LZ-2023a
ATTTTGAAACTAATTTGACTGGGGGCGGTTGCTTGCAGCAACAGCGCCCAGCCAAATTAGTTTTAAAATATTCAACCGAATGGTTAATAAGTAGTAAAGACATACACTTTGTACAACTTGACGGACTATTCCAGTTTTATGACGGACTATTTCTGTCAATTATGATTGTGGATTGTGACACTGGATTGCGACCTCAACCTGTATAAGACCTCCTTGATCATGACGTCAATACTTGAGTGATAGATTGGATTCCTTTATTAGCTTACTATTGCAATCGTTTGCATATAATTTACATAATGCTATCCTTCTTAATATCGAGTTTATTTCTGTTTTTTATTTTGTTCCAAGAACCTCTGTGCCAGACGATAGCGACGGTACATCAAACCCTGATGGTAAATTTATCAACCAGCTTACAGATCCCACAACATCAGAACCTGTAGACGACATAGCCAGTACAGACCCTTCAGATGACACACTACTACCTGGAGGGAACAGTTCTACGACCGAACCAGAAGATGTTATATCACAGCTTGTTACGGGTATTATTGATAGCACAGTACAACCGTTTTCAGAGACGACCACAGTACAACTATTTTCTGAGATTACCACGTCACTACCTTCTGCGGAAAGCATCACATCACAACCTGCTCTTGTAACTACCACAGCACATCATTCTGTTGAAACTATCACTGTACAGCCTTCTGTTGAAGCTACCACCCTACAACATTCTATTGAAACTACCACATTAAAGCATTCTTTTCTGACTACCACAAAACAACCTTAAATTGAAACTACCACGACACAACCTTCAAGTGAAACTACCACAATAGAACCGTCTACAAGCTTCTATTGAAATTAGCACACTAAAACCTTCTGTGACTATCACACTACAACCTTCCTTGGTGATGACCACACTACAACCTTCAATGGTAACTACCACAATACAGCCGTCTATTGAAACTATCACAATACAACTACTTTTGTGACTACTACACCAGAAGCTTCTTTTGTTACTACTACACTAGAAGCTTCTTCTGCGACTACTACACTAGAAGCTTCTTCTGCGACTACTACACTAGAAGCTTCTTCTGCGACTACTACACTAGAAGCTTCTTCTGCGACTACTACACTAGAAGCTTCTTCTGCGACTACTACACTAGAAGCTTCTTCTGTGACTACTACACTAGAAGCTTCTTCTGCGACTACTACACTAGAAGCTTCTTCTGGGACTACTACACTAGAAGTTTCTTCTGCGACTACTACACTAGAAGCTTCTTCTGCGACTACTACACTAGAAGTCTCTTCTGCGACTACTACACTAGAAGCTTCTTCTGCGACTACTACAGTAGAAGCTTCTTCTGCGACTACTACACTAGAAGCTTCTTCTGCGACTACTACACTAGAAGCTTCTTCTGCGACTACTACACTAGAAGCTTCTTCTGCGACTACTACACTAGAAGCTTCTTCTGCGACTACTACACTAGAAGCCTCTTCTGCGACTACTACACTAGAAGCTTCTTCTGCGATTACTACACTAGAAGCTTCTTCTGTGACTACTACACTAGAAGCTTCTTCTGCGACTACTACTCTAGAAGCTTCTTCTGCGACTACTACACTAGAAGCTTCTTCTGCGACTACTACACTAGAAGCTTCTTCTGCGACTACTACACTAGAAGCTTCTTCTGCGACTACTACACTAGAAGCTTCTTCTGCGACTACTACACTAGAAGTTTCTTCTGCGACTACTACACTAGAAGCTTCTTCTGCGACTACTACACTAGAAGCTTCTTCTGCGACTACTACACCAGAAGATCCTTCTGCCACTACTACACTAGAAGCTTCTTCTGCGACTACTACACTAGAAGCTTCTTCTGCGACTACTACACTAGACGCTTCTTTTGTGACATCTACACTAGAAGCTTCTTCTGCGACTACTACACTAGAAGCTTCTTCTGCGACTACTACACTAGAAGCTTTTTCTGCGACTACTACACTAGAATCTTGTTTTGTGACTACTACACTAGAAGTTTGTTTTGTGACTACTACAGCAGAAGCTTCTTTTGTGACTACAACACTAGAAGCTTCTTTTGTGACTACACCAGAAGCTTCTTTTGTGACTACTACACTAGAAGCTTCTTTTGTGACTACACCAGAAGCTTCTTTTGTGACTACTACACTAGAGGTTTGTTTTGTGACTACTACACTGGAAGCTTCTTTTGTGACTACTACACCAGAAGCCTCCTTTGTGACTAATACACTAGTAGTTCTTCTGCAACTACTACACTAGAAGCTTCTTTTGTGAATACAACACTAGAAGCTTCTTTTGTGAATACAACACTAGAAGCTTCTTTTGTGACTACGACACTAGAAGCTTCTTCTGCGACTACTACACTGGAAGCTTCTTCTGCGACTACTACACTAGAAGTTTCTTTTGTGAGTACTACACTAGAAGTTTCTATAGGAACTATCGCACCACAACCGTCTATTGGAAAAACCACACTACAACCTTCTTTTGTCAGTAGCACACTAAAACCTTCTTTTGTGAGTATCACACTAAACCATTCTCTTGTGAATACCAAACCCAAACCTTCTCTTGTGAGAACCACACTCCAGCCTTCGTTTGTGAGTACCTCACCGACCCATTCTCTTGTGAGTGGCACACTCCAACCTTCTTATGTGAGTACCACACTACAACCTTCTCTTGAGAGTTCCACACTCCAACCGTCTTTTGTGAGTACCACCGTCCAACCTTCTTTTGGGAGTGCCACTCTCCAACCTTCTTTTGTGAGTACTACATGTGATATATCGATCGGTTCATTTAAAATGTAATTCGACTTTCATTGAAACCGGGTACAATCTGGCAACAGTCGGTCGTAAGGAGAGGGAATATTGACGTTTTAAGAGGTTGACAGTCATCGCGGTCAGATGCGCGGTCTGAACTCTGTAATCGTATATATGTAATCCATAAATTGTGTTCTTGATTAGTAAATAAATAATCATCGTAATTATCATCACCATCAACATTTTTATAACTGGCGACTGACGGAAAAAACTCGAACCCACTCAGACGTCGAACTTATTATTTTACACATATTGCGACGATGTCTATACCTCGCTCCTCGGTGTTGGAACCATACGATCCGACAAAGCACCCAGGAAATTAACTTAAAGCCTTTGAACAATGGCTACGTAGATTTGGGAATAACTATGCTGTAATATCTACCCCCCCCCCCTAATGCAACGGCTCAACGAATTGAGATTGATAAAAAGAACTGGTTGCTAGATTTTTCTCTGGACATTGTTCTTGACGATTTCGAGGGTTTATATGATAGTGAGGCGTTGTTACATAGAATCAGACGAGAAATTACCTGTGACTTTCGCTGTGATGATGATCGTGACTCAAATCACCAGAGACCAAATCGCTAAAGGTGTACAGCTTAACCCTATACGTGATGATTGCCTAAAGAACAATTGGGGACTGGCAGATCTTATCAAAAACTTTATTCGAAAAAGTACAAACATCAGACAGCTTCTCCAGTTACGGCTTCTCTGAGTAGATGTAATTACTGCGCACAATTTCAGTGTCTCGGAGGTAATAAGTATGTGGTCTATGGGAAATGTGCTTCTATTGTAAGACGCGTAACCATGTTGAAAGTGCACGTATAAGAAAGAAGAAAGGCATTCCACCACCGCCTGATACCCGGCCTCGTAAATTTGCTAATCAGGTTTTTGTTGCTCAAGACACAGGTTCTGATGCTGAAGAAAATAGCAGATCCACTGTATCACACATCTCTGTCTGTAATATCAAAGTATCAGCCAAACCACATACTGTTATGGTTAAGTTGTCAGATACTCATGTGGAAGTTCTTCCTGATTCTGGGTCTGAGGCCAATGTTATTCCTATGCAATGCTTACCTCAATTCCTTAAAACTCAGGTACGTCCAACTAAGACTGTATTGCTACCATACAAATCGGAACCTATCTATCCTCAGGGAAAGGTATTTGTTTCAACAACATGGGGAGGAAAGCATTATCGAGCCAAATGGTATGTTGTCAGCAATGTTGCTGTTGGTAATGACATCCCACTCTTAAGCAGGAAGGTTTGTGAGGATCTAGGCATTTTGGTTATCAATACTAAATCGCCATCGGATAGTACTGAGCCAAGATGCAGTCAAGTTGCAGTCAAGCATAACCAAGCATCTAAATGCCCATTACCAACAGCATCGTTGATTCATGAATGTGAAGTAGAAAAGAAGGGTGATCCTAATGGACCTTTAAATATTGCTGAAAATTTGACTGCCCTTAAAGCAAAATATTATGATGTTTATGAAGGGGTTGGCAAGCTTAATAGCAGAAAGGTAAAATTATATCCTAAGCCCGAAACCAAGCCAATAATCGGACATCATAGGTCAATACCTATTCACCTCCGCTGTAAGGTGGATGCAGAAATTCAATATATGCTTGACCAGGACATTATTGAGCCAGTGGATGGCCCTGTTGAATGGTGTTCTAACCCTGTCATTGTGCCAAAAATGACCCTAGTGAAATAAGACTTGTCATAGATCTCAGTGCTGTAAATAACGCTTTACTGAATACACGCAAGCCAATTCCTAATATTGATACAATAGAGACCAGATTTGCGACAAAGAAAGTCACCTCAAAAATTGATTTCCGCAGTGCTTTCAACCAAATTGAGATTGATGAAGAGTCACGAAAGTTTCTTGTCTTCCGCATATATGACAAGCTGTTCAGATACAAGAGAATGACGATGGGTCTTCTTCCTGCTTCAGGAGAATTTATGGACGCGGTTGCTCCTCAATTTAGGGACATCAGCCAAGCAATTCTCATTCATGACGACGGAACAATTGCTGGGCGTGAGCATATCTACAAAGACGCTTCGGACCTTGGACTAAATTTGAATGAGAAGAAATGTGAGTTCAGTCAGCCAGAAATCCCATTTTGGGGATGTATTGTAATGGAACAAGGCATTAAACCAAATCCTCTCAAGGTCACGACTCTTCAGCAAGCAGCAAGGCCACAGACAAAACAAGACTTGATTTCATTTTTGGCAATGGTCCGGGCTAATTCGGAATTCCTTCCGCCATTGGCCAAACAAACATCAGCACTGTGTTAACTTACAAAGAAGAATGTGCGATTTGTTTGGTCAAACGAACATGAAAAGAAGTTCCAATCCCTGAAATCTATGTTCACCAATGGGATGATACTTCAATTCTTTGATCATAGGCTGCCTACATTTCTGCATGTTGATGCCTCGCCTGATGGGTTTGGTGCCATCCTCTCTCAGGGCTCGTCTGAAGAGACAAGTTCTCCAGTAACTGCAGCTAGCAGACGTACCACTGGAGCTGAATCACGTTAGCCACAAATTGATCTAGAAGCTATGGCTGTGGACTTTGGGTTGCTTGATTTCGCCACTTTCTTGTCGGTGCACAAGAGATTACAGTAGTCACTGACCATAAGCCACTTCTGCCTATCTTTAATGAGACCAGAATGGGATCCATCAGAGCAGAGCTTATCAAGCTTCGCAATAAGATATTCAGTTTTTACTCAGAATATCAGTGATTACTTTGGGCGACATCCGGTGCTCGTCCAGCAGCTGGATGACAGTATTTGACGGGAGACAGAGGAGCATGCTAAGTTGTTGTACTGCTTACAGACTTGTCCATACTCAGAGGCACTTGCTACAGAAAGTATTACACTAGCTACATCGAATGATTCAACATTACGTCGCCTTAGACATGCTATTCCTCTTGGATTCTGTCCTGATCACGATTATGAGCTTCGTGCATATAAAAAGATCTTTACTGAATTGACAATCTTGGATGATGGCGTTATTAAGTGAGGGAGCCGCACTGTCTTACCAGAAGCTCTACAAAAACAGTCGATAGATCTTGCACATATGGGGTGGGGGGTGCTACTGAGAGTTACTGCCAGACATATTCGTGTTCCAATAAATAAGTGAGTGTAAGTAGGTGGTGGGGTTTCATTCTAAGGAGAATTTGAAAATTGTAACCTCTTAGAAGTAATTTCAGTCACTCTTAGATAGTTCACTGATTTTATAAATCATATTCATTATTTGTTATTCCTGCGTCGTAGATCCTGCAGAGGCAGATTTGAGGCCCAGGGCTAAATAAGTATGGTGTTAGGGCTGGCCTGTTGGGTCAATGGGGGTAGTGTGGGGACTACTACTACTACTACTACTACTACTACTACTACTACTACTACTACTACTACTACTACTACTACTACTACTACTACTATATCCTGGTATTTCCCGCCTCAAATCACACATTCGTTCCAATTATTGGTTTCCAAAATTTGATCAAAGGGTTGAAGAATGGGTCCAACCGTGTGCATGTCAGCTCTTTACACATGATCATTCAAAGAACCCTGTTGTATCTGCTCCATCACCTGAGCTTCCATGGCAAGGTCTGTTTCTTGATCTCCTTGGTCCCATGCCAGATAAGGATCATATACTGGTTGTTTGAGATAATCTTTCCCGATTTCCCGTAGCAGATATCGTTAAATCAACATTGGCACATTATGTCCATTCCAGCTCTTGAGAACATCTATGACACATATGGTGTACCACTCACTCATAAAACACATTCTGGACCACCGTTTAATAGCCATGAATTCAGTTCTTATTCGAAAGGCAAGAATTTCAAACACAAAGTTATTCCGCCATTACATTACGGACACGTTTATGAAGCCACTCGGAAAAGCAATGAAGCTTGCTCACAATAACAGACTAAATAAGAAAAGGGAGCTGAGCAAGTTCCTAGGGGAGTACAGAGCTACTCCGCATACAATTATTGGAATTGCACGAGGTGACTTGCTGTTTCGAGGAGGGTATGGCATCGGGGAGTCTCGTACACCGCACCCTATGGATATCCTGTCAAAAACGCGAAAGGCAGATGAAAATAGCAAGGCAAGAAACAGGGAGAGATATAATAGGCGTCGCTTTACTAAGCGACAAGACTACATCCAAGCTGAATAAGTACTCCTGAGTAATGACAAAAAAGCTAGAAAATTTGATCCGGAGTATGAGATTGAACCATATGTGATTGTTGATGTCATGGGTGATCTTCTGGAACTCAAGCGCCCCAGTGACCTTAGGGAAGTAAAGCGTCATGGTGGAGATGTCAAGAGTTCTCACCAGCATCATACACATCGACTGGGTGATTCCACCAGGCAACATAATGTCCAGACAAGCATTAGATGCAGTAGACATGCATACGATTTTGGGGTTGCTGGGCCTTCTGATGTGCCTTCTGTTCCCACTGATAATCCATCATTGGAGATACCTGAGCACATATCCATTCTTGTGTACCCTTCTGACACCTTCGAAAATTTAGGATAGGGTGAATCATTCATAATCAGCAACCGACCATAAAGGGCATGCATTTTCACAGGTCAGACTATTTATAAGGATTTTGATTTAATGTAGGAAAATGCGTTGCCATTCAGTAGAGAGTAGCATATGGGTACACAACATTTACTTTCTCTTTAAAAAATGAAGTGCTGTAATATATCAATTGGTTTTATTTGTGTTGGATTTCGGTTCATTTGAAATGTAATTCGACTTTCATTGAAACCCGGTACAAGCTGGCAACAGTCGGTCGTAAGGAGAGGGAATATTGACGTTTTAAGAGATTGACATTCATCGTGGTCAGATGCGGGGTTTGAACTCTGTAATCGTATATATGTAATCCATAAATTGTGTTCTTAATTATTAAATAAATAATCATCGTAGTTATCATCACCATCATCTTTTTATACCATCCTGCAACCTTTTTTGTGACTACCACACTCCAACCTTCTTTTGTGAGTACTACACTGCAACCTTTTTTGTGACTACCACACTCCAACCTTCTTTTGTGAGTACCACACTACAACATTCTCTTGTGACTACCACACTCCATCATTCTTTTGTGACTCCATCACTACAGCCTTCTATTGTGAGTACCACACTACAGCCTTCTTTTGTGACGACCACACTACAGCCTTCTCTTGTGAGTACCACACTACAACCTTCTCTTGTGAGTACCGCACTACAACATTCTCTTGTGAGTACCGCACTACAACCTTCTCTTGGAAGTACCACACTGCAGCCTTCTCTTGTGAGTACTACACTACAACCTTCTCTTGTGAGTACCACACTACAGCCTTCTCTTGTGAGTACCACACTACAACCGTCTTTTGTAAGTACCACACTGCAACCTTCTATTGTGACGACCACACTAAAACCGCCCTTTGTGCCTCCAGCACTACAACCTTCTTTTGTGTCTACCACACTACAAGCTTCTTTTGTGACTACCATACTAAAAGCTCCTTTTGTGACGACCACGCAATAACGTTCTTCTAAAACTGCCACGTTACAACCTCACGTTGGAACTACGACAGCACAACCATATATTAAAACCGCCACACCACAGCCTTCTTCTGCGCCTACCACACTACAGCCTTCTTTTGTGAGTACCACACTACAACCTTCTTTTGTGACGACCACACTAAAACCGCCTTTTCTGGCTCCAACACTACAACCTTCTCTTGTGAGTACCACACTACAACCTTCTTTCGTGTGTACCACACCGCAACCTTCTCTTGTGAGTACCACACTACAACCTTCCTTTGTGACTCCATCACTACAACCTTCTTTTGTGAGTACCACACTACAACCTTCTTTTGTGACGACCACACTAAAACCGTATTTTGTGCCTTCAACACTACAACCTTCTTTTGTGTCTACCACACTGCATACCTTTTTGGTGACTACCACACTAAAACCTCCTTTTGTGACGACCACACAAGAACGTTCTTCTAAAACTACCACGTCACAACCTCACGTTTGAACTACGACAGCACAACAATATATTAAAACCGCCACACCACAATCTTCTTCTGTGCCTACCACATTACACCATTCTTTTTTGACTACCACACTAGAAGCTTCTATTGAAACTACCACACTACAACCTTCTATTGAAACTACCACACCCAATTTTCCTCTGTGACTACCACACCCCAACCTTCCTCTGTGACTACCACCCCCCAACCTTCCTCTATGACTACTACAGCTCAATCCTCTTCTAAAACTGCCACAGCACAACCTTCTGTTGGACGTACCACAGCACAATCTGGGATTGAGACCATCACACTGCAACCCTCTTTTGAAACCGCTATAGCACAATCTTCAGTAGAAACTACCACGGCACAATATTCTTTTGCAATTACAACAGGACATCTTTTTAAATCTATCACGGCACAACCTTCTGTGGAAACTACGACAGCACAACCTTCTATCAAAACGACCCCCACACAACCTTATTTCGACACTAACACAAGACAAGCTTTTTTTTAGATTACCACAGCAAACCTTCTATGGAAACTACCATAACTCTTTTGCAACTACCATAGCGCCACCTTCTGTTGAAATTACAACGGCACAATCTTCTGTGCAAATCACCACAACGCAACTGCCTTTGGAAACTACCACAATACAACCTTTTGTGGAAACTATCATACACCAAGCACCTTTTGACACCAGCGCAACACAAATTACTCTGGCAACTGCGGCAATATAATTTTCTTTTATTGAAACCACCAGAGCAAAAACCTCTGTGGAAACAAGAACAGCACAACCTTCGCTGGAAAAGACCACGGTAACACCTGAAATTGAAACCACTATAGCTCAATCTGTGATAGTAACTTCTGAGGTCGAAAGTACTATATCAGCACCGATTGGTGGGACTGCTACCGTTCACTATCAACACTACTGAAATACCAGAAGGAGAAATCGCTACAGATTCTGATTACTATAGCACTGAAGAACCAGAAGGATCAGGTGACGATACTGACCTGATTACAGAATCAAAGGAGAGTACCGAAGAACCGAACATAAACATGAACACATGACATAGAAATTTCTGCTAATCTGACTATGGACCTTATCTTTGCTACCACAGAACACGCACTAAGTACTCTTTAGTGAATTGCTTTCAGGATGATAGCGCCATTACTGTTTATCAGATCGCTTTGAAACCTCAGAGTGTTGTTGGACTAGGTCTACGGAAGAAACCTATCGAAATTGACGATGATTTGAAATTCAAGATGGCCGGCAGCCACAGGCAGCCATCTTAAAAATTGTTTTCCGAATGATAAATAACTGTTTCCGTTTATCTGATAGTCTTGAAACTTGAAAGGGTGGTTAAACTAGGTCTGTGCAAGAAAAATAGATGATGATCGGAAATCCAATATGGCTATCTTGCAAAATGGTTTCTGCATGGTATCTCCGTTGCCATTTATCGGATTGCTTCAAAACTTCATCTAGCTAGGTCTGCAGAAGACACATACTCAAATCGACAAATATCCGGAATCCAGAATAGCCACCAGTCAAGAGCAGCCATCTTGAAAATTGGCAAATTAATATATGACATCTAATATTTATTGTCATCTACAAATATATAACTAGGTTGCTCGGTCGATGACAACATCATGGCAAATCCCCACGTTCCCCAATTTAATATCTTAACCTGCCCCACCCGCCCCCGCCTTGGAGGGCGAAGCCAAACGAACATGTACTCTTGCACTCCACAATCATATGGGTAACTCACCTCTCAAATTTGGTTGAATTCTGTCGTCTGGTTTTGGACGAACTGCATTACAATAAATTTCTTAACCTTTCGGTCCTATCCCCAATCCCCTGGGGGCGGAGCCAAACCAATGTCATCAAACAAATCTGCAATTGTAGGGGTACCCGACATACCAAATTTGCTTGAATTACACACAGCAGTTTGGGAGGAGATAGCATGATGGACAACTTCTAGGATATTTGACCTTTGAACCCTGTTCCCTTGACCCCATGGGGCAGAGGCAAACGTAAATGTTGTCACGCAAACTGCAAAAATATTGCGTCGAATTCCACAAATTGGTTTGGGAGGAAATAGCATGACGGACAGCTTTAAGGATATTTGACCCGTTGACCCGCTGCCATATCACCCATCGTTGTGGAGCCAAAGATAAATGTTGTTACACAATCTGGAATTATATGGGCAACCCACAGACCAAATATGATTGAATTCCACAGAACAGCAATAATTCCAAAAAAAAAAATCAATAGCTTGTAAGACTAAGTACACATTATCTAAATTTAAAAAGCATATTGGTGCTTAATCTATCAGAAAGCATGGTCCTCATAAGTAAAGTATGCAGTATAGGTCCTCACAAATGTACTAATACAAGACTGTGTGTGTGTGTGTGTGCGTGCGTGCGTGCGTGCGTGCGTGCGTGCGCGGGCGGGCGGGCTGGTGCGTGCGTGCGTGCGTGCGTGCGTGCGTGCGTGAGTGCGCGCGAGTGCGCGTGCATTTGTGTGCATGTGTTCGTGCGTGCATGCCTGCGTGCATGCGTGCGTGAGTGCGTGCGTGTGTGTGTGCTTTTTGTTAGGAGGCCGTGTCATCTTTGCGGACATTGTTGCGGGCGTGGTTGCCAGCGTGCGAGGGTGCGGGCAGGTGTGCGTGCGTGCGTGCGTGCGTGCGTGCGTGCGTGCGTGCGTGCGTGCGTGCGTGCGTGCGTGCGTGAGTGCGTGCGTGCGTGCGTGTGTGTGTGTGTGTTAGTAGGCCATGGTGTTGTTGCTGGCGCGCTTGCTAGCGAGCTTTTCGGGAGTGCGGGCGGGCAGACGTGCGGGTAGGTGTGTGGACACGCGTGTGTGCCTTAGTAGGCCATGGTGTTGTTGCGGGCATTGTTGACGCAAGCACGCACCCGCACACACCAACACACATTCACACGACTGTACATATGAAAACCTAATACGCCCGCACACACGGGTTCACTCAGCAAACGCATACCAACAGTGTAACTCTGTATTGTTATTTGGCATGAAAAAATTTCCAATTGTATTCATATATTATTTTAATTGAACCTCGATTTATCAGACTAGGTATTCATAGGGATATTTGAATGATTTATAATGTGCCTCTGTAGTGGTCTTGGGGAATGAACATTTGCAGCCCAAGAGAAGGCTATTTCTTGAAAATTTACCGCTGGAATTCCTGGGTAGATAACTGAGTCCGACAATGCAACGGTAAACTTTTAAAGATAGTTTTCTCTTGGCCTGCAAATTGACATTCAATAGATAAATATTGTGTATATTATTATGTTGCTGAAAGATGTTACAGTAAAGCTAAGAAATAACTGTAAATGTTTTTGCAAGACAAATAATGGCGTTACAGTCAAGCCCTATTATCGATTCGTTGTGGCAAGTTCTGCATATATTTTCTGTATCACAGTACTCATGGGCTGCCGATGATTTCAGTTATAATGTCATTACTAGATTTAACAAACAATGATCGAATCGTCCAAAGTATAGACCATAAATTATTAGATTATAGGCTTATAGTGCTTCAAAGCAGAACGTTGCAATAAAATACGCTGTTCGCCTAAATTTTCCTTTTGTCTGTTTTTGTTTCTTACACGTTAGATGGCTGCAGATGTTTGTTTCAAAGCGATATGGTTTAAGCTTGCTTTTACCATATTCATGTTAAACACGACTTTCAAAAGACTTTCATATTTTCCCATAGCTATAATCTTGAGGCAGACCCGAGAGTTACACCAATGGCTGACACACCTGGCTAATGACACATTCCAAGTTAAACCATTGTAAGAAAATCGATAAGTTTGTTATGGCCCACTGGGATTAGCAGACTATATGTTTGTTATTCATAATGATGGTGGGCGGTGTGGGGTGGGTGGGTTGTGGCTGTGTAGGGGTGGAGATTTGTGGGCAGAGGTGGGTGGGGGTGGGTGGGGTATGGCGGTGGGGTGGGGATAGGGGAGGGGGGTGTATTAGCAAAATACAGAAACGCGTAGTTCTCCTAGCCCAGCTGTTGCCAATATTGTCTTGGGCAAATGATAAGCTCGTCTACTCGAGTCATTGCGATTTTAAAAACTGGAATATATGTGTTGTATAACTGGACCCTGGAGTTTTGCTTCAATCTTTTCGAAACTGTGTTAGCTATAATGCCAATTTTGAAGATGGTTAATACGTGTGCCTAGCAAATTCCAGAAGACTATACATGTAAGCTGTTGAATATTTTGAAAGTAAATTGACTGGGCGATGTTACTGCTTATGGCTACACCACCGCCCTGTCAATTTAGTTTCAAATTATTCTACATAATGTTTATTAAATAGTAAACACATACAATTCGTGCAACTTGACGATCTATTAAGCGATTATAGTGGAATATCCGATTGCCATCAAAGCGCTAATAGATCTTTCCATTTTTAGCTTTGCCCCTCCCAGTTCTAGCTAAGCTCCACCCACACCTCGATCGTGTTGCGTTTGCGGACCGAGAGAAGACCAGCCGTGAAATGACTTGCTAGATACCTAACCAGTCATTCCATTCCAACTATCCCGCTCCATAACAGAATCGAAATATATATATATATATACAAACCTGAGTGCAAAATAAGTGTAAATCTAAGAGGAGTATGTTACAGTTTAAAATAATCTTAACGAAACCTTATCACAAATTTACTAGCTGTTATTTGTTTTGCATTACGTTAGACGTTTCGTCATAGTGTGTGCGTGCGCATGCACAGGCGGGCATACGTATGCTAGTGCATTTGGAATAGACCTGAACCTGTCCATTTTAGCCATGCCCCGCCCATCTCTAGCTAATCTCCACCCACACCTCGATCGTGTTGGGATCGATCGATCTCTGAACTCCTTGGCTAGCGATTTCCATAAAACTATCCAGGTAAGCTATTGAATATTTTCGAAAATTAATTGACTGGGCGATGTTACTGCTTATGGCGGCAAGAACGTCCAGTCAATTTACTTTCAAAGTATTTTGCATAATGTTTATCAAATAGTAAAGACATACAATTCATACAATTTGACAATCTATTAAGCGATTATAACTGATTGCATGCTGCATGCTAATAGACCTTTCCATTTTAACTATGCCCCGCCCACCTCTAATTAAGCTCCAACTACACCTCGATCGTGTTGGGATCGATCGATCTCTGAACTACCTGACTAACAATTTCCAGAAAGCTATGCATGTAAGCTACAGAATATGTTGAAACTAATTTGACTGGTTGATCATTGATGTTGGTTTAAACGGATTTTATTTTTGTTCTAATGGAAGCATGCTAAGATATGTTGCTTATAACGCAGTCTTCCATACGCATAAACATATAATACGTTGAAAACTGAAATAATCATCGTCTATAACCTGTCCAACCCCTGGGTCAACTTAGACTGGAATTTGTTTCCAAATATTGCGTGGCCGATCGATGCATGTTAAAAATGTAATAGGTTGTTGTTATTTCCCTAACATATTTAAAAATTGATTCGCTGAACTTTGTACGACTCTGACGATCGTTACACACGGTCGGAGTTGTTTTAAAGCTCGACTAGTGAATTTTATTCGGTCAGGGTAATAACTGTTGGCATGACTCCAAGAGACGATCCTTAATTACCCCCATTAACCATTGTCAATCAGAATTATGCTAATTACCCGTAAGCGTGCCCATTGGATACCTGGAGACCCGTGATTTAACGAGGGGGTGGTGCTTCGTCATCGAATACGTTCCCACGAAAAGACGTGTCCAGACATTACGTAATACATTAACCCTTGAGCGTTTGGCATGGCTCCAAGCGATCATCCTTAATTACACCCATTAACCCTCGTCAATCAGCATTATGCTAATTACCCTTATGCTCACAGCGCTGGATGCCTGGAGGCATGTGACTTAATGATGGGGAGGGGCTTCACGATCGAACGAGTCCAGACATGTAACCTGTCAATCATCCTTAATTATCCGGTCATTAACCCGTATCTATCATTACGCTAATTACCCTTAAGCTCACCTCATTGGATGACAGGAGGCAGATGATTTAATGAGGGGGAGGGGCTTATGGTCACCCTCTACATCTAACATCCAATCAGAATGGCGGAGAGCTGGGCCCCTTTCTCACACCTTTTGAAAGGGCGGCGAGATCAAAGGAAAAAAGGTGATAATGATGCAAATTAGTTGGTTGCTCTGACACTGCAACTACTTTTGAAAAGGGGCCCCGCTCGCCCCACCTCTACTGTTAGCAAGTCATTAGAGGCAAAAGATAATATCGAGAAGAAAACCGTAAAGTTTCTGCAAACCATGGGATGGATGTGATTCGTTCTGTGCCTCAAGTATATGATGTCATCTTTAATTACGTTATATGAATTCGGACCTCACAATGCATAGTATAGAATTGTAAGTCTTTACCATTTAATAAACAGTCCCTTGAATATTTTGAAACTATTTGGATTGGGCGTTGATGCTGCCACAAATTAGTTTCAAAATATTCAACAGCTTAGCTGTATGCTATATAGCTACCTTGAAATTGTGATTCTGGGAATTCTGGATTCAAAGAATATAAATCGATCCCAACACAAGCAAAACGCGGGTGCAGCGTAAGTGGAAATTGGCGGGGCGTAGCTAGAAACCCATCCCTCTATTAATGCGTGATTGACCCTTTAGTGATTAAATTTGGTCAAGAAATCAAAATGTTTCCTTATTTAATATCCATTTGCCCACCCGCCCAGCTGCCCGCCTGATCACCCATCCGCTCGCCCACCTAACAGCCCACATGCCCATCCCCTACATGCCTACCAGACTGACCGGCCGACCAATCAATCAATCAACAGCAATAACAGCAACAGCCCCAATAACAGCACTCATACAATCTTTCAAAAACATCAATTTTTATAAATTTATAACTAGTAAAAGTAATATCCGTAAGAAATATTGATGGCGAAGGAAAGTATATTTATTTTGTATGTACTGAAAATAATAAATTTTGTTTTCTTCTCATGTTTGTCTGCATCTGATCATTGGTCGATCTACGCAACTGATAGCTTTGGTACACCTACCCAAGCTCATGCACGCTGTATGGTGTAGTAAGGCGCCTGCGTACTAGGACTATACGGGGGTACATAAATCGTCTGGTGGGAGGGAAATGCTGGCCATTTAAGGTTAAGAGCTGAAAAATAATAAACACATTTATTGAGGATGTGTGGACAATGCCAATTTCGCATTTCAGATGTGTCATTTTCCCCACCGCTTGCTCATTCACCACCCGACCCGCCGGCCCACCACTGCCCCGCCCATCCACCAACCCAAACACCGACCCACATCCACCAACCGCCTACCCGCCCACCTATACATCCATCCACACACCGACACACATACCCGCTCGCTCAATCATTTGTTAACTCGCTCCCTCACCAGCTAGCTCCCCCACTCGCTTGCTTGATCGCTCAGTTACTCGGGCGCCCAACTGCTTGCTAATCCGTCTACACCTTCCCACACACCAGGTATAAGTGTAATCAACCAACCAACGATCCCAGACTCTCGCTCTCCCGCCCATCGATCCACCCACGGACACCACACACGCACGGAGGCACGACCGCGCACATACGCACATACGCACGCATGCACGCATACATGCACACCCACGCACACACGCACACACACACACACACACGCACACACTGGACTGATAGTATGATATACCGCAAAGCCTTAGCCAGAATCATACTGACACAACTCCACTTTCCCACTCATCCACCCATCCCCCACGCCACCCCCACGCCACCCCTAACCCATCCCCCCCACCAAAAGCATACACACACTCACACTAACTTAGCCATTCAAATGATTTCCTATGAAATAACATTATACCTGCATGTGCTGCTTTTCGTAAGGCGTTTGCACGTCGTATAGTATAGTAAGGCGCGGTCGTACGGAGGTAAATAGATTGTTTGATGGGAAGGAAATGCTGGCAATTTAATCTCAGGAGTTTCAAAACAATTAAAACACAACTTCATAGAACGCGTATGGAGAATGCCAGTTTAAAGGTTTGCTGAGATTCGTATTTCAGATAATGTGCATATTACTCACTCGCTCACCAACCTACCAAGCCAAACATCCAACAACGCAACCAATCAACCATACACCCGCCAATTCACCCACCCACCCACGCACTCACACACATTCCCATCCACCCTCATTCGCTCACTCACGCTCGCACTCACACCCGGACTTACACACACTCGCACTTACTCAACCACCCAGCCACGCTCCCACCAACACATACACTCACCTATTCACCCAGCGACCCACCAACTCACACTCACAGACGATCAATTACCCATCAAACATCCCGCCCACACACCCAGAAGCACACCCATCTATCAATCCATTCAACCACACATTTACACCACTCATCCATTCACCCACACACACGCACACACACACACACACACACACACACACACACACACACACACCCACACACACACACACGCACACGCACACGCACACGCACACGCACACGCACACGCACACGCACACGCACACGCACACGCACACACACAAACACACACACACACACACACACACACACACACACACACACACACATACACACACACACACACACACACACACACACACACACACACACACACACACACACACGCACGCACGCTCGTTTCAGACAATGTTCTCACTTGCTCACCCACCCAGAAAACAACCCATCCATCAACGCAGCCACAGACCCATACACATGCCAACACATCCACCCACCCACCCAGCCAGCAACCTACCTACCCACCCACCACCCATCCAAGCACCTATCTATCCACCCTCACTCGCTTACTCACATTCGCACTGCAGCTCATACTCGCACTCACCCAACCGCCAACCCATTCTCCCACCAACCTACCCACTCACCCTCTCACCGACTCACCCACTGATACACCCACTCACGCGCCCACCACTCACCAACCAACTGTATAGTCACAGTTCAAACATGCTTTAATCAAAGTTGGCTACTTATAACTAATTGGGTGACTTTGAACTTAAGATGTGACCATGATGTTACGTGTGCATATGGGGTATCTTCTAATATGCCAATTTTCTCTGGTTAACCACTAAAAGGTAGCCTCTGCTTTGGGCCTAATATCATTTCAACCTTTCAGGCTGGCAAGGGTAATATCCTAGGCAACATATAGTGATAATTAGCTAAAAGAACTAAAAGGTGTGGTCGCAGTTCAAATACCAATAATGAAAATTCCCACAGTTTTCAAGTGTGTAACATAAAGCAGACTTCTTGAGAATCATCAGATGGATACACTATATGATTGATACCAAAAACAAGTCAGTACACGCCATAGAGGTTTATTAAGCCTTACATTGATCAGACCAAACAGACCTATGCAAATTAACACATTTCTGCCAAAGATGAAACCGGTTAATCTTAAGCAAAGTGGCTTGTTTATGCACAAATGTATGTCAAATTATGTCCATTGAACTTGTGTGGTCACGGGGAGTTGAGTTCTGCCAAAAACGAAAACTAATATCTTTGATACCATTTAGGGTGACGACCAAGACGAGCCCTTGACATTACATGTTGGCATCTTGGCATGCGGTATTTTCTTATATTCCCTTGAACATATTCGATCAAGAGGAGTTCACCACTACAAAAAAACACCCAAATGGTAACTCTAATCCTGAAAGTGTAACCTTAACTCTTGACCTTTGATCATAAATTCACTGATATCATCTGACCTCAAGGCTAACTTTCTCTCCAATTATTTTGAAAATCTGATAAAAAGCACAAATCACAGTTCAAACTTAGATGCTGATACTTTCCCAGATATTTGCTACGTGACATAGTTGAAGCACTGAAAAGTATCATTAAAGCCATAGAGCAATCTAAAATAAAACCCAGAGCTTGATTGCGTCCTAGAAGCTGCCAAAGTTTAGCGTTGATCTGATGAACACTGTAGGAGGAGATGTGATGAAAAATGTTACTGAGAATGACAGAATGAAAAAAGAATGATCCTAAGTAATAGAGGAATTAAATCTATCAGTCAAACGTATGAATCCATAATCAAATACGTCACACGTAGGCTGACATCACAATTAAATTACGTCATGAATGGCGTATTTAAGTCCACAAACCTTTTAATATTCAGCTGATGCTCCACCCAGGCAAATTAGTTTCAAAATATTCAACAACTTATCTGTTTAGATTTCAGGAAATTGAGGCTATGGGACTTCAGAGATCGATTTATCCCAACCTGTGCAAGGCGTAATAACCAGTATTATCTTTATAATATTGTCAAACGCACTGGCTCAGCCTCATAAAAACGGGAGATTTTTTGTTTATTTTATTAGTTGAGAGTTATTGTGATGGTTGCCCCATTGGACTCATTGGTTATAGGAAACGTATATACTTAGAAGCATAATTCTGTTCTTATGTTTCGCTTTGACAAAAAGCTTACAAAGACTAGGATTTTTCTTATAAGCAATAACTTCTTGGGAACCGAAAGGCTTTTGTAATTTGGTTTATAAGTTAGCATACTATTCTTTGAACATCTTGGCAAGGTCTACATTTCTTCTATTGTATATGAGGACAAAAGGAATTACTGGCCTCTTATCCGGTAGCCCTGCATCCAAGTTTAATCTAGAAGTTCATTTATTTAAAAAATATTTAATCACAAAAGCTTCTCGAAACCCTCAGTGGTTTTCTGTTTTTCCCTCAGTGCCCTGTATATGTGTTTGTTTGATGGGAAAGATTTCCCAGTCCTGAGCCATTATGTGGAAGGAAAAAGTCAAGTGGGCACATACACGTGTATCTTCATTTAATCTTATACCGACATGTGTCTAGTGACCTGCACCAGGATAGAAGACAGTTTTAGAACCAGAAGTAAGGTTGAACTAAAATCGAACCTTGTCTTTGGTTTGGCAGCTAATGCAGTTGTGTCGATTCAGAATACATATCTCTAACTTATTCCTCGGTTTTCTGTGTTTTCAAGATTTACTATTTCCAGGAGCCTGTCGATTATACCTAATTTTGATGTTGGCGTTATCTACCTTATTATATTGATCCAAGTTTATCTTACACAATGTATCAGCCTTAATTATTCACTGATAGCGAGCACTGCTGCCTCTATGTTTCAGAGATTGAAATGGTATCTATCAGGCCGAATCCATGGCTTTCTTGTCACTACAGTTTCTATGAAATCTGATAATTTGTGATTTTATTATGCCCTAAAAAGTGTGAGGTGGGTAGCATGGCTAAACGTGTATTTATCCACTACAATAGTCTGGTTTGAAACACAGAATTGTCATACCTGCATGTGCTACTTTTGGTACACCAACGATAGCTCTTGCACGCTGGTATGTCGTCCCGTAAGGGTCTGTCGTTTGACCTTGTGGCGGTACATAGATTGTTTGATGCGAGGGGAATGCAGGCAATTTTCGAGCAACATCTGCAAAAGAACAGTAGTATTTTTTATAATGTTGTCAAACGCATTGGCTCAGCCTCCTTAAACAGAAGATTTCTTGTTTATTGTATTAGCGGAGAGTTGTCCGTCGAAATCAAATTAGTTTAAAAATATTTAACAGCTCACCTGTATAACTTTTTGGAGATCAATCACAAAATGAGTGAGGCATGCGTAGAACTTAGCTGAGATTGGCGGTGCATAACTAAAACTGGGATGGTCTATTAGCTAAAAGAACTTGAGGTGTAGTCACAGTTCTAATACAAATAATGAAAATTCCCACAGTTTTCAAATGTGTGCATAAAGCAGATTTCTCGAAAATCATTAGATGGATACAGTATAAGATTGATACCAAAACAAGTCAATACACGTCCTAGAAGTTTATCAATCCTCACATTGATCAGACCAAACACACTTCAACAAATTAACTAATTTCTGCTAACGATGAAATCGGGTAATCTTAAGAAAAGTTGCTTGATTATGCACAAATGTGTGTTATACTATGCCCAGTGAACTTGTGTGATCACGGAGAGTTCAATTCTGCTTAAAACGAAAACTAATATCTTTAAAAGCCATTTAGGGGTGCTGCGGAAGACGAGATCTTGACATTATATGTTGGCATCTTGGCATGTGGTATTTTCTTATATTCCCTTGAACATATTCGATCAAGGGGAGTTCACTTCTGCAGGAAAAGAAAACATGGTAACTTTGACCCTGAAAGGGTAACTTTAACTATTGACCTTTGATCCCAAATTCACTGGCATCATCGGGACCTCAAGGCTAACATTCTCCCCAAGTATTTTGGAAATCTGATAAATACACAAATCACAGTTCAAACTTAGATGCTGATAATTTCCCAGATATTTCCTACATGACGTATTTGAAGTACTGAAAAGTATCATTAAACCCATTGAGCAATCTAAAATAAAAACATGAGCTTGATTGCGTGCTAGAAGCTGTCAAAGTTTAGCGTTGATCTGATTAACACTGTAAGACGCGATGTGATGGAAAATGTTATTGGGAATGGCAGAATGAAAGAACAATTATCCTAAGTAATAGAAGAATTCAATCTGTCAGTCAAATATATGAAGCCATAATCAAATATGTTACATGTAGGCTGACGTCACAATTAAGATACGTCATGAATGGCGTATCTCAGTCCATCAAGAACCATTAATAGTCAACTGTTGCTGAGCCCAGTCAAATTAGTTTCAAAATATACAACAGCTATTTGGTTTTACCTATTTAGTTTTCAGGAAATTTAAGTTATGGGACTTCAGAAATTGATTGATCCCAACCTATGTAAATCGTGGGTGGAGCTTAGCTAGAGATGAGGGAGGCATATCTATAAGTGGATTCATCCACTACAATAGTCTGGTTTGAAACACAGACTTTTCATACCTGCATGTGCTACTTTTGGTACACCAGCGATAGCTCTTGCACGCTGGTATGTCGTCCCATAAGGGTCTGTCGTTTGACCTTGTGGCGGTACATAGATTGTCTGATGCGAGGGGAATGCAGGCAATTTTTGAGCAGCATCTGCAAAAGACCAGTATTATATTTTATAATATTGTCAAACGCACTGGCTCCACCTCCTTAAACAGGAGATTTCTTGTTTATTTTATTAGCTGAGAGTTATTTTTTCATTTAGAGGGTCGCCGGTCGGCTTCGTTGCTTAATGGAAATCTATATTTCAAAAAAATTTCTTTCTTATGTAATTTTCATTCTAACTAAAAGATTGTGAAGACTAGGGTTTTTCTTACAACCAATAACTTCTCGGCAAACAAAAGGGTTTTGTAATTTGTTTTGTAGGTTAGTGTACTATTCTTTGAAAATTTGGGAAAGTTCTGCACTTATTCTATTGTATATGAGGACAAAAGGCATTACTGGCCTCTTATCCGGTAGCCCAGGATCTAAGTTAAATCCAGAAGGCCATTTATTTTTTTGACATTTAATCAAAAAATCTTCTTGAACCGTCTGGGATTTTCTGTTTCTACCTCAGTGTCTTATAGATGTGTGTGTTTAATGAGAAAAGATTCCCAGTCACGATCAGCTATGTCGGCTGGAAGAACAAAGAGGGCAGCTACACTGGTATCTTCACTTAATCCTATGTCTGAAATGTGTTTAGTCGCACCCACATGGATAGACAGCATTTTTAGCATCACAAGTAAGGCTTGATTGAAATCCAAACTTGTGTCATTGTATGTAATTGTGTCGATTCGGAATGAATTGTTCTAACTTACATGTTGGTTTTCTGCATTTTCGAGATATACTATTTCCAGACAGTAATCTTGTATTATTACCAAATAAGTCTACTAATTTAATTTGGTACTTACATTTCTCAATTCCCCACATACCCTTATCCAGTAGGGTATTCAAAATATTTAAATGATTTCCTGTATAGTTTTCTGGAAATTAAGATTCATGGAGCTCAGGGTTGGATCGAGCCCAACACGGGAATGGCATAGGTCCGGAGCTTAGCTCGAGATGGGCGGTATATAGCTAAAAGTGAATCATCCACAACGATAGTCTGCCTTGAAACACAGACTTGTCATACCTGCATGTGCTACTTTTGGTACACCAACGATAGCTCTTGCACGCTGGTATGTCGTCCCATATGGGTCCGTCGTTTGACCTTGTGGCGATACATAGATTGTCTGATGCGAGGGGAATGCAGGCAATTTTGGAACAACATCTGCAAAAGAACAGCAGTAATTTTATAACATTGTCAAACGCACTGGCTCAGCCTCCTTAAACACACACTTTCTTGTTAATTTTATTAGCTGAGAGTTGTTGTTCCGTTGAGGTGGTTGACCATTAGATTCATTCGTTATGAGTTTTTTCTTGTGTAAGTTTCGCTCTAATTAAAAGGATTACCAAGAGTAGGATTTTTTCATTAGCAATAACTTATCAGGAACTGAGAGGCATTGGTAATTTGGTTTGTAAGTTAGCGTATTATTCTATGAAAATCCTAGCAAGTTCTATATTTCTTCTATTGTATATGAGGACAAAAGGCGTTACTGGGCTCTTATCCGGTAGTCCTAGATCCAAGTTTAATTCAGGTCATTTAGTTTTTTGACATTTAATCAAAAAAGCTTCTGGAAACTGTCAGTCATTTTCTGTCTACTCCTCGGTGTCTTGTAGATGTGTCTGTTTGATGGGAAAAGTTTCCAAGTCACGATCAGCTATGTGGCCGGGAAGAGTCATGTGGATAGCTACACTGGTATATTCATTTAATCATGTATCTGAAATATGTTAGTCGCATGCACGCGGATTGGTAACATTTTTAGCATCACAAATAAGGCTTGATTGACATCCAAACTTGTGTCATTGTGTGTAGCTATGTCGATTCGAAATAAATTTTTCCAACTTATATGTTGGGTTTTTTGCGTTTTCGAGATATACTTTTTCGAGAAGGTTATCTTGTATGAAGTCCACTAATTCAGTTTGGTGCTTAATTCCCTTAATTTCCCACATACCATTATCTAGTATGGTATTCAAAATATTCACCATAGGCTTTCATGATTTTTCGATTTAATCATGAAGTTCGATTTATTTTTAAAATCACGATTTTTATGATGTAATTGAGGAAAAATCGGAAGATCGTCAAATTATATGTCATGTTTTTGTTTCAAATCTGAAGTGTTTACTTTTCCATCGCATTTTGGAAGTACATGAATACAATTATAATCGGTTCATACCTGTGTTCATTGTGGTTTTATCCCGCAATGCTATCCACGTGTCGAATAATTACTAATCACAACATAAAGCGTTACGAGAAACAAGCTAACATTAGCGAGGTAACACCTTTCTCAGTGAGAAAACCAGCTAGTTATTCCATGGAATTGCCATATAATTTTCTTTCCTTCGCCGCAGACACTGAGACTGTCGTGAAACACCAAGTATATATTTAGTTGTAGAGTGTTAGGCTATAATCAGTGAACATGAGTCTTTTTAACTCTAGAGTTGGCAATTTCAATTAATAGCAAGGTCAGGCGGTGTAATAATTTTTCCTTTTTGATTCGGTTGTCATGTCTAATTAAAGCAACAGCATTCCAGTTTGTTTGATTTTGAACTGTGCGTTCTGTTGATTACTCTTAAATGTAAATCGTACATTCTGAAAGCAACCATAAACTGCACGATATGACGAGTTTACGTCGTCACTCTCGTAGCTACTCGAAGCTACCATCCTATGTATGTGGATTGCATAGTATCGACCCGGATACTAATATTAGGTCGTCACGCTACTTGTGTAATGACCTAAACTCGTCCTACAAAAGGGAGGCTATAAGCAGAAGATGAAACATCACGTGATTTATATTTTTCTCAACGATATTTTATGTAAAATTTTGATGAAATAAGCGATGTTTATGAAATTATACGCAATATTTATGCGGTCCCAAGTAATAATTTCAAACCCGCGATGATGAATATAAGGTATAAATTAAGCATAGATGTAGGATGGTAAGAATTTGTCACATGAAATTCCGTTCTACCTTCGTGATATTTTTTCAATCATTTATTTAGACTTTTTCTAGAAATTCCAAGTCCCAGATTTCGTGACGTTACAGTGGCTTACCCCTTTTTAATTTTGTACCTACGATTTATTAAATAAATCACGTTTTCTTTACAGAATTGATCGCGATGCTTCAAAGCAAAAATCGTGCAAGCCTAATTCAACAGGTTACATGTATAGTTTGTTGGAAATTCATATTCATGGTGTTCAGGGATGGATCGATCCCAACACGAGCATAGCATAGGTCCGGATCTTAGCTAGAGATTGGCGGCATAGCGAAAAGTGGATTCCTACACAACAATAGTCTGCCTTGAAACACAGACTTGTTATACCTGCATGTGCTACTTTTGGTACACCAACGATAGCTCTTGCACGCTGGTATGTCGTTCGGTATGGGTCTGTCGTTTGACCTTGTGGCGGCACATAGATTGTCTGATGCGAAGGGAATGCAGGAAATTTTGGAAGAACATCTGCAAAAGAACAGTAATAATTGTATAATATTGTCAAATATACTGGCTCAGCCTCCTTAAACTGGAGATTTCTTGTTTATTTTATTAGCTGAGAGTTGTTGTTCTGTTTAGATGGTTGCTTGTTGGATTCATTGGTTATTGGAAACTTATATTTCACAAATTTATTTCTTATGTAAGTTTTTCCCTAACTAAAAGATTAAGAAGACTAGCATTTTTGTTATAAGCAATAACTTCTCGGGAACAGAAAGGCTTTTGTAATTTGGCTTGTAAGTTAGCGAATTATTCTTTGAACATCCTAGCAAGTTCTACATTTCTTCTATCGTATATGAGGACAAAAGGCATTACTGATCTCTTATCCGGTAGCCCTAGATCCAAGTTTAATTCAGGTCATTTAGTTTTTTTGAAATTTATTCCAAAAAGCTTCCGGAAACCATCAATGATTTTCTGTTTCCTCCTCGGTGTCTTGTAGATGTGTTTGTTTGATGGGAAAGTTTCCAAGTCATGATCAGCTATTTGGCTGGAAAGAGTTTGGTTTACTCTGGTTTATGCATTTAATAATATGTCCGAAATGGGTCTAGTCGCACGCATGCAGATCGATAACATTTTTAGCATCACAAGTAAGACTTGATTGAAATCCAAACTTGTGTCATTGTGTGTAGTTGTATCAAATCGGAAGAAGTTTTTTAACTTACATGGTTTTTTGCATTTTCGCGATATACTTTTTCCAGAAGGTTATCTTGTATGAAGTTTGCTAATTTAATTTGGCATTTAAATTCCTCAATTTCACACATACCATTATCCAGTATGGTCTTCAAAACTTTCAACAGCTTACCTGTATAGTTTATTGGAAATTAAGATTCAGGGAGCTCAGGATGGATCGATCCCAACACGGGCATAGCATAGGTCCTGGGCTTAGCTATCTATAAGTGGATTCATCCACTACAATAGTCTGGTTTGAAACACAGACTTGTCATACCTGCATGTGCTACTTTTGGTACACCAACGATAGCTCTTGCACGCTGGTATGTCGTCCCGTAAGGGTCTGTCGTTTGACCTTGTGGCGGTACATAGATTGTCTGATGCGAGGGGAACGCAGCCCATTTTGGAACAACATCTGCAAAAGAACAGTAGCAATTTTATAATATTGGCAAAGGCACGGGCTCAGCCTCCTTAAACAGGAGATTTCTTGTTTATTTTATTAGCTGAGAGTTGTTGTTCTGTTTAGATGGTGGCTTGTTGGATTCATTGGTTATTGGAAACTTGTATTTCATAAATATATTTCTTATGTAAGTTTTGCGCTAACTAAAAGTTTACAAAGATTACGAAGACTAGGATTTTTCTTATAAGCAATAGCTTCATGGGAACCAAAAAGCTTTTGCAATTTATGCAAAGGACAGAGGGCATTGCCGGCCTCTTATCCAGTAACTGTGAATCTAAGTTTAATTCTCAGAAATCCATTTAAATTTTTGACATTTAATCAAAAAAGCTTGTCGAAACCGTCTGTGATTTTCTGTTTCTTCCTCACTGTCTTGTAGATGTGTTTGTTTGATGGGAAAGGTTTCCCAGTCAAGACCAGCTATGTGGCCGGGAAGAATAAAGAGGGAAGCTACACTGTTATCTTCATTTAATCCTGTGTCTGAAATGTGTCTAGGTTATTTTGTATTATTGCCAAAGAGATCTGCTAATTTAATTTGTCGCTTAAAATTCTCAATTTTCCACATACCATTATCAAGTAGCCAATCTAGACCAGTTTTAGGTTTTATATATGGAACAAATGTTCGTCCGTAATTTGGTAGGGAACTTTCTGATTCATTTAATAAAGACCAAGTGAGGTTAACAATATTAGTACCTGGGCCAGTGTCTGGGTGATTATGACCGTGACCCGAATTTAGTTTAAATCTAAGCAATGCGCCCAGTGGGTGGCTATTTTGTTTGCTGTTTCCACTGTCCAGTGGACATTATCAGAGCCACTTTGCATTGGGTTGGAGGGATTGCTGGCCTCATTTTGATACTGGACCTAGAAGATAGGGCTGCTGAATTTATCTCTCTGATGGTTGTTCGCTGTGTAGAGGTTAGCTGGTTTGAATAGTTTAGGAGGCCAAAGAATATTTGTGCGTTGGGAAATTTCAGGCAAATGTCGCTGGACAAAAATTGCAATCGTGATTTTGAGATGTTAAGATTTTCATATTTATCTTTAACCCATCTTGTGCTAACTTAACCATTTAATGGTAAAGCTGGCTAAAGCAGTCGCTTCAGTGGTATTGAGGAATGTCAATTTTCAGGCCAAGAGAAGACTATTTTTTAAATTTACCGCTGGAATGACTGGCTCGGTAACGAGGCAGTCATTCCAGTGATAAAATTTAAAATATAGACTCCTCTTGGCCCGCAAATGGGTACTGATTATGCACAAATTTGAATGTTCTTGGCCATATAATGTTCAAACAACCTTCATTTACAGGACAACTGAAAGACTATTTTGTAAATACCATTGGAAAACTTTCAAAAATTGTCTCCTCGTGGTCTGCAAATAGATCGCATTCAATGAGCAACAATTTATCCTTTTCTACAAATCTTGACCATCAATTGGTTAATTAATAGGCCTGTATAAGTAGTATATTTAGTGCGTTGAGGTGATGTTGACACAAGAAGGGTTACTCTCCATGTTAATGATGATTTTGTGAGGCAGGTGTGTGCTTTTATATCGCCTGATTATGTACCTAGCATGATTCAAATTGGCCCCTGCGAAACAGGTAACATCCATGGCATGATGGGGAGGCAAATTTATTTTACTAAGGTTGGATACGCCAAAGAGTAGAATATTCTTTGCTAGGGGAGGCAGACAATAACAAAAGGTTTTGACTGTTGTCTCAGCTCAGAATTTCCAGAACGTGGTCTTATCCGATAATATAGGCGTGTTGTTCTGAACCTGTCTGTTTGTTCGTTTGCTGGATTGGTCTGGGGTGGTAGTTGAAACTAGGCTGTGGTATGATAGAAGAAGGAGGTGGCAGCGTGTTAATGTTGTATCAGCTGTCACTTCTCTTCTATAGAGCGAATGGTGGAAATTTAGCAGGTGATGATATGTCGACACATTTAGTTCTATTCTGTTCACTCTTTGATGGTGGTGTATCTTTTAGGAGTGGGATGGAAAGGTGAGAGAGACAGGCAAATATGTTAGCATAACTGCCAACATAACTAACTGATGATGCTGATGGGCTACTCACTAGCGCTACTGGTCAGCGTTTTTCTATCCCAACGTTTCAGCCGGGTGGGGGGTGGGGTGGGGCTTAACATTGCTCGGAATTTCGGGCACGTTTAAGATCAACACTTAGAGATTTTTATGCTGAAGCAAGTGTGGCGCTCAGAGCACCGAGCTGGATTTCATAGTGGTGCATCATGGTTGTAATAATGGATCTACTCCATGCGAGATTAATCTTAGCCAGTGGGCCATACACCTCTGTTCATGGCATAGCGTGTTTACAGATCATATAGTTCACAAATTTTCTAGCCCATTCCCCTGGGGAGAGAGTCTTCATCTAGGTGCGCTTTGAGAACCTTCATGTAATGGAAGCATTGCAAGATGCGGTAACCCACCTTGATTAGTCTTGTAATGTTTGGATATGATGGTTTGTGCTATCAATCCATCCACAAAAACTCAACCACACTTACCTGCCTGTTACTTCATATAAGAGATATTCTGAGAGCTTTGAAGCGCTGCTGATTGAAGATGGATTAATTAATATGCTGATCAAAATTTAGGTTCTCATCTCGTATGACAACAATATCCTTTTCCACAGGGTAGTATGCCAAAGTATGACGCTATCTCAGCTCAGTACATAGGTGTGTGGTTATGTTTTTAGTAGAGATTCGAATATATTTGGATCTGGCTGGATGGAGATTTTGTCGTGAATCAGCCTTTCATAGACACATGGAGTTTAAATCTTTTTGCAATTATATATTTCCCACCGGTAGGTCTATCAAAGTGGTCAAAGTGAAGACCGGACCAAACTACGCTGGGTACGCAATAACAGGCTGTGCAGCATCAGCGAAAGCTTAACAGATCTTGCCATTCAACAAGAAGACACTCACAAAATGTTATGGGCAGCCAAAGGACTGAGCCACAACACCATCCACTGTACACAACTCTGAAGGACACCTTCAGGACTGACCAGAGAACAGCCAAGGCAATTCGAGAATGGTTCAAGGAACAGTTCACTGAACATCATGATAAGTCATCTGTTACCTTGCTGCTGCATTGAAAATGCGGGAAAATCCCATAAGATCACCGCTCCCCCAGTGCCCATGTTAGGCATGCCACTAGAGATGGAATATGCCGACGATGTGGATTTCAAAGACAAAGGAAGGAAACCACTTTACGAACTACTCTCAATAGCCACAAGCAAACTAAAAATTGAAGGAATAAAAAAACCCAGAGTTAACTCACATATACCTATCGACAAAGCATGAACGTAAAGAAAACGAGGACCCAATTTGTGGCGGCGATCCATGGAGGAAAAGTAAAATCCTGGGCTCACTGCTTTGCAGTTCAGCGGACATTGCTGCACTCTGCGTCATGGGGAACATAGGTCTCCACTCCTGAAAACTATGGATTCGTGGATTAAAGATGGCCTTGACAGAAATACTGTGTATATACAACCTGCGTATATTTTATGCTGTTTACCTATAGCAACTGGGCAGCTCCAAAGACAGCTCTATAAAACTTGATGCCTGGCACAGCAAACACCTCCACGCCATCACTGGACGCTGCTGGCCAGATAGCATAGTTTCCAACGATGCACTATGCAAGATGTGTAATATATCGCCGCTGTCCATAAAAGCCGGCCAGCAAAGATGGTCCATGTTCGGCCATCTGCTAAGGATGCCAGAAGACACACAGCAGAAAGAGCCTTGCTATTCACCCTACTTGGAGCCAGCATATATAAGCCATGATAGGGCGTCATTGCATAGTTTATATGTAAAGGATGCTACGAGGTGACCTCAAGAGAGCATGACTCGGTACACTCAGATCACGAATCGATGTGAGGAAGCTAAATATGTTGGCTGAGGACAAGACGCAGTGGTCGAAAGCAAAGGACTGATTGCAGCTCTGGGATATTTCTACTACTACAGCCGTGGAATACAGTAATCTTACATATGCATACACAGGACACTTTTCTTTAAAATAGCTAGATCTCAGACCGGAATTCTTCCGATTCATTGTTGATGTATCCATTTCTGTATTCTATAGTATATGAACTACAAAGCATATGTTTGGTATCATCCATATAATAATACACTAAATGATAGATATATGCTGCGTTGTCTCTACTGTCAGAGGTTTGACCAAGGAAAAACTCGGAAAACAAAATGAAGATGCATGGTTAAAGCCATACTAAATCACATGTGACATCAGCAATCTGACTTGTCTTGTCACACATTTTACGGTACACCGATCTTAGCATTCTGTGATCATTATTTTAACTACCGTAAACGATTCACGACTAACACATTGACGCACCGGCACTCACAGCACAACAACTGGGCGCAGTTCCACTACCCGACACAGACTTTGTCGTGCCTGATTTCCTCACTTATCACAGTGACGTGTTCACACCACGGACTGACCAGATCTCCTTACTTATCACAGTGATGTATTCACGCCACTGACTTATCAGATTTCCTCACTTATCAAAGCAATTTGTTCACGCCACGGACTGACCAGATTTCTTCGTTTATCACAGCGATGTGTTCACGCCACTGACTGATCAGATTTCCTCACTTATCACAGCGATGTGTTCACGCCACTGACTGGGCAGATTTCCTTATTTATCACAGCGATGTGTTCACGCCAGGGACTGACAGGATTTCCTTACTTATCACAGCGATGTGTGCGGTGTTACTTCTAGTTGTATTTGCGTAATGGCACTGAGGTACTAAACAGAATGCCGCAGTAGACGAAGTTCATCTCCACAAATGTTTAATAATATAGCTTTCATCATCATTTCGCGTGAATCAAACAATAGACCGTAATTAATTGTCACGACCTAGCTAGAATAATTTAAAAAGGGATCACAAACGAGAAATAGATTTCAATAAAAAAACCCACAAAAATCAAGGATTCTATCATGTTTTAAAAATTAAAAAGAAGTTGACTGAATTTTACAAACTTAATAATTGTTAAAATTTCAGTTAAAGTCATGAATTTTGATACGCCATAAACTTCACGATATCACGTCATCGTGTGAATCGTCAACCACGTGGATTCAGATTACGCTACACGTGTTTTCCTATTAGATGAAACCAGCGTCTAAAAATGTGATGAACTAGGACATCATTTCCGATTCCAGTTCTAGTTTAACAAAGACTAGCGATCCTCTTGTATGGCATTAATATGGTGGTCTCCGAATGAGCTGTTGTGAACTATCAATCATCAACAACAAAGTACTATTCACGCGATGACGTCGTGCCACAAACAATCATTCACGCGATGACGTCATTACTTGATTATCATGATAAATTGACATTTTGTGGCAAAATTTACTACTAAGGAATTCCAAAAGATGTAAATAATATATTTTATTTTATCTAAATAAAATACACACAATCATCATTTGACGTGCTGTGACCGTTCTCCGTTTGTGGTCCGCTTTAAGAATCTATTCCTAGGATGGTTACCATTCTTATGTTTTCTATTAAATTGCGTAACGGGCCAAAGATCGCAATTTTCTCAGCGTATCTTGCCATTCGAAAGAGTCTCGAAGCCAACGATTTCAAGGATATTATTGGCATCCCTCATTACTAAGCTAATACTGGTAAATAATAACAGAACGTTAAAGGGATGATAATCTCATATCAAATGTTGTATTACACTGATAGATTATGGTTTATAGATTCCATATCATTCATATCCTGTCATGCGTGTGTGATGTCATGTAAGTGTCAATACACTACATTCTTTATTATGTAATACTCATCTTGTTGAATATTTTGGAACTAATTTGACTACGGCAGCAACAACTTCCAGTCAAATTAGTTTCAAAATATTCAACAGTTTACTTGTGTGGTTGCTTTTACATCACATTGTCAAGCTATAGATGGCACCTCAATGACTAAGCGTATATGCCGAGGCAGGCACGCTAGTTTTTTCTGATTGGTTGAAAAGTAAATCATGACAGCCATCATATGGTGTAGAAATATACCAACAGTTAGCTTCCAAAGCTTGAATAAAAAAGCTTAAAATTGCATGCATAGTTCATGAGTGGCATATTAGATCACCTGAACAGCTATCAAGAGATGAGGTTAATTTTCCTTTAAATCAAGTTAACTATACATGTAAGCTGTTGAGTAGTTTAAATCTAATTTGACTGGGAGCTGTTGCCGTAGCTTTGGGAGCCGTAAAACTAGTCTCAAATATTCACCAGAATATTTATTAAAGGATAACTAATCTGAACTCTTGATAGCTATTCAGGTGATCTAATATGCCAGTCATAAACCATGCAGGTAATGTTAAGCTTTTCATCATGACGCTAAAGAAAGATATTTAGGCTTTAGTAGCTAAATGTTGCTACCTTTCTACAGCCTATGATGGCTGTCATGATTCACTTTTCAACCAATCAGAAAAATCCTAGAGTGCCTGCCGAGGGAAATAGCTCAGTCATAGGGACGCCAGCTATAGTTTGGCAGTGTGGTATAAAAGCAATCATACAGGTAAGCGGTTGAATATTTTGAAACTAATTTAACTGGAAGTTGTTGCTGCCATAGGCAGCAACAACCTCTAGTAAAATTAGTTTCAAGATATTCAACGAGATGAATATTATACAATAAATAATGTAACGCAATGGCGCTTACATGACATCACACACTATAGCTTGAGGAGACAAAATGGTGTCGATTACTGTTCAACATTTACGCTATATTACAAAGCAGATAATTGTGATACAGCAACGGGAATGTGACAGAATATGCATGATATGGAATCTATAGACCAGAATTTATCGGAGCAGTATAACATTTGATATGAGATTAGCATCGCCTTAAATTGTATATAAGTTATTGAATACGGAATTTCTGGCTCAATGCGTTAAAGTTAGGTTAGCTAACCTCATCTCTCGATAACTATTCAGGTAATCTAATGTTCCACTCTCTCCACCCAGGAGTATAAATGAGTACCAGTGTAAACACTGGGGAAGTTACCAATAATAGACTGAAATAAAAAACCATCCTAGAATGGCGTGAATGGGACCTGAAATCAGGGACTCGATATACGCCAACCAAACCAATAACTTCTTGCCATCTATAGTTTGACAATGTTGTGTAAAAGCAACCATACAGGTAAACTGTTGAATATTTTGAAACTAATTTGACTGGAAGTTGTTGCTGCGGTAGGCAACAACAAACCCCAGTCATATCAGTTCCAAAATATTCAACAAGATGAGTATTACATAATAAAGAATGTAATGCATTGGCACTTACATGACATCACACACTATCGCTTGAGGAGACAAAATGGCGGCGATCACTATTCAACATTTACTTGAAATTTCAAAGCAGATAATTATGATACAGATAAGGGAATGTGACATGATATGAATGATATCGAATCTATAAATCATAATCTATCAGTGTAATACAACATTTGATATGAGATTAACATCCCTTTAACCAATTTCAAGTTGACTTACCAATGGGCATAGCAAGTGCGCACGCTAGCACTGCGCATAGCAGTACCAGACGAAACATCACGCTGACTAGACTGTTGAGTTAACCTGGAAGCAAGAGAAAAGAGAACTTTTGTCAACTCCATATTTCGTCAAAGATCCCAACAGCCTTTATTCAGATTTCTTATCAGCTATTAGACTGGGTCGTGTCAAAATACGCACAGGTGCAAAGGAACGTGTCCTCGGTGCAGAGCTTTTATGGAACAGGTAACACCCGACTTGGCATTTTACTCATCGTTTTAAAACCAAAAGTGGAAGGTTAGTGTACGGGAAAAGCCTTTCGCGTGATAAAATTTGTTCCCAGATCAAACAACAGCGGACAGTAAAACAGAAAGAAACAAACAGACAACCGTACACAAAATGCAGTACCCTCCCATATCCTTTTGGTTTGGCTATGCAATAAAACATAATACTGCAAGATGATTATTCACCAGTGAAGTCGTTAAGTTTAAGATATTTAGGTAACAGCTGCGTACTTGACCCTCGCAAACGCACAGACCATCTATGACATATGCTGATTAATATTGTCACGAAAATGGAATTTTTGTTTGTCACTACTTTGGGGGTCATGGCACATCGCTAAGAAATTCTTATTTGGTAATAGAGGAATCAAGTTTTAGCCATTCCCCTCTAATCTTTAGGTAAGCCCTTCCACGCTTCACCCATGTTAGGATCAATCGACCCCTGACCTCACTAACTATCAATTTCCAGAAAACTATACAGGTAACCTGTTGAATATTTTGTGACTATTTTGACTGGGTGTTGTTGCTGCCTATGGCGCGCCCGCCCTGTCAAAGTAGTTTCAAAATATTCAACATCATGTTTAATAAATAGTAAAAACATACAATGCGTACAACAACGCTTAGTCCATCATCAACTAAGCGTTCTTGGCGAACTTACCTATTTCATTCATGGCATAATGGATTATGACGTCATCCTACACGGCATGTAGTTGATTATAACGTTATATGGTTGATGGAAAAACTTGAATCCGCCCGTTGACTGAACATGGCTTGTTGTCAAGGAATACGGCCTATTTCCTTGTCATTATTTTACATACATTCCGTGTAGATTACATCTTAATTAATAGAGAGAACCGATCTATCACTCAAGTATCTGATCAAATAATCAAATATGTCACGTGTTAGCGGACGTATTAGTTGACGTCACAATCAAAATGAGGGAGCTGTCTCACGAAAATCAAAACGTCCGTCACGAAAGAGTACGAATTGCATGTCGTTCGTAATTTATAATTTAAACACATTCCGGTGAGAATCTTGAAACTAATTTAACTGGTAGATGGTGGGAGGCAGGGGGTGGGGGTGTGTGGGTGGGGTTGGCTCGTTGAATTTATTTTTCTTCTTTGGTGATTCTAAGTGTGCTCACCGCGATCTAATGATATATTGGCCACTCGGCAGGATGCAGTAATAACATAAAGGGAATCTGTTGCATCTCAGCCCACGCTGCTTCTCACCATTCACATCGCCAGAAGCGATAGTGACGTCTACCCCTGAGGCGATGTCACAATCAAATACATTACATGTTCGCTGACGTCATAATCAAAATCAAAAGAGTTTGCCACTAAAGTGTACATCTATGTCTGCCACGAATTTTAGAATTTAATAAGCATTCTGTTGAATGTTTTGAAACTAAAATGTTTTCACCAAAAATCTCCAACAGCTTATTTCCATCCATAGTTGCATTGAAAGTGAGATTCTGGGAATTCAGGTTTCAAAGTTGCAAATTGATTCCAATACGTGCAAATTATAGACGGAGCCTAGATAAAATGGGCGGGGCTAAACTGCATCCTTCTATCGCATTGTCTCTATTTATTTCTCATAGTCAAAGATATGAGTGTATGGAAAAGAGATTTGGTCAAGTCCGACGGTCTTATCTGCAACATCTACAGTACTGACGTGATCTCGCAACTCGCAAGCATATTAGTTGTGTCCAGCCTGGGCAACAAGCCCCAATCATTCACGGACTTACACCAGGTCGACTGCTTCCAGTTGGGTTTAGCATTGGCAAAGAAACAAACTGATTTGTTGACTGCACCCAGTTGTGACTCACCTAGGGACCGTGTACTGGTCGTTCCGACAATGTGTCCTGTAGCACGGATCGACCGGACGGGTACGAACCATCCCAGCTAAGCTGGATATGGGAAGACTGCTCCGGGTACGTTCCAAGCACGCCCCCCTGAGTAGAATAGTGTGCGTGTATAAAGCCCTATGAGAGAGGTTTCGTAAGAACGCGTAGCGCGCATGCGCACTCGTCAGAGCTTCCCTGGCAACACATGTAAGTATTGGGACAGAGTGTATGCTTATAGTGTACCGAGTACTGGTCACACTATTCTCGTCGTTCTTGGTAGCAACCAGGACCGGAATGAAACGAGGATTTCAGAACTCTTTACCTTTTTGAGTTATTCTCAAAAGGCTCACTTAAATTATTTTCAAAATATTATTTTGACGTCGTAATCGCGTGTATATATTAAATGAATGGGGAATGCGCTGTTCAATTGATAGCCACGTCACCATTTCTAGCTGCACGCTGATTGGATACGGCTCGCCCTCTGATTGGCTGAAGCATCCTGCCTCTGGCGTCACGAGTAGTATAAAAGGAGCCAGAAAACGAGAATCGGGAAGCCGACGCAGTCAACAAGATTGCTGCAGTGCAAGACGTGGGAGAACTTCTATATGACTGTGGTACCTGCACCAGAGCGGTGCCATTCGGAATTTGGATCTCCTGCCCCGGTGAGCAGTCTTGGACATCAGCAATAGCAATTTTGGAAGCTCCCAGATAGCTATCCGGGGGCAAAATAATTTAATATAGGTACTCCCTTTTCCGGAACTTTCACAGAGGAGTTTCCTGCGGATGGGCCTTGTGGGACAGATGTGATTCTACCGAATGTAGAGCTGAGGTGATTCTTGGTGGACAACTCGCCGGATCTTCCGGACCACGCTGAAAAGTGGTATCAAACGTCCGTGCTGCATATCGCATGTGTTAACTTTTAGACCACAGTCTGGTGGGACTCTGCTCGATGCGTCGCAAGACCAAGTTAATGTACATGCATATTTAATTATAACTGTATCCCTCCTTGTTAATGGGCAACTTTCAAACTACCGTCGCCGGACGGAAACTTTATAACAAACTGTGTAAATTAATGTATCAGTTATTCTGGCTATCTAGGTGACATCTTTCTATAACTGTTCTATAACGGTTACCGAACCAGTCTTTCTACTTCAACATACTTACCTACTGGACCACTCTATGATATGTTTCCTAACATGTCTACCTTTTCAAATAAATCCCAATTTGAACAACACATGTCAGGGACCCATACCTAGACGTGTGTGGAAACTCCCACGCCGGTCACACTGACCAGTGCCGAGTCCAGACCAGCCATTCCACAATATATTTGCATGAAAAGTGCAGTGTTTTGTTTTGTCTACCAAAAATTCACAGTTTTCCTGTTATTCAGGCTTATTTCCCTGCAATTAGTCAAGGATGTCTGGTTCGGAGCTATGCCCGTCTGCAAAGGTGATATTGTTCCATAATTATGTTGTTTTGGACATAAATATTACTGTTGGATGTTTGTCAATCTGTTATACTTTTCAGATTGCCGTTTTTAGCCATTTATTCACGAGGACTCGTTTGCTACTATTAGGACTCGTTTGATCCTTAGCGAGTACTCGTTGTTTCTGCGTAAATTAAATGCCCAGGATTCATCATTCAAGATGGATGCCGGAGCTGAAATTGGTTTGTTTTGACAGCTGATTTGGGTAAATTTGTCATTTTTCACGCTGTCTTTTGTGTTTTTATGACCCTACTTCATATTAATCGCTTTTGTTTGTATCTTTTGGGTTCTCCGGTGAGGCGAGTACCTCAATATAACCGGAGAGTGAGCGAAACCTGTGGTAAATCGCCGTTTTTAGCGGCGGTAGGAGCTTTTATGTTCGATGGTATGTATTTATTAGAGAAATTCGGTCAGATTTTTCAATTGCCTAGGCTCTTATCACATTGGTACATCACTTTGATGCGTTAATCACGTTTTTTATGAACAGTAATAATAAATTGTTGAAGTCTGGAATAATTATTTTTTATTCAGTGGACTGTCATTAAATGATTTTCATACGTAATCATGGGCTCAATAAAACAATGAATTTTTGGAGGGTCCTATATTATTGTTCATGGCCCAAAACCAGATTGCTCTGCTTCTGGTGTGTTTATTTCATTCCATGCACCCAGTATGGTAAGTTTTTATTTGTTATTGAGGTGTGGTTAAAAAACTAATACTTTTCTTCTTCCTCTTGTATTTTTCAGAAGAAGAATTCACGGTGCTGTAATGGGAAGTGCAATACGTACGTGAGTTCAATCTTTGAGCGTCACGAGTGCGCTAAGTGTTCTGCCTGTGACAAGGGTCAGAGGTGTGATGTGTGCCTGGCCTGGTCAGAATCGACATGGAAAGCCTTCCAGAGATCACGACATGAGCAGTCAGATAAAGTGTCAGTGTCTAAGAAATACCTGGATGCAGCATTAGCCTCTGTTAGGGCTGAGATGGCTGGGCCATTTCAGTCGATGGTAGATGAATCATTGGGACGGTTCATGATTCAGATGGCATTGACTGCAGTGGCTCCGCCGTTGGTCCAGCAGGGTATGAACCCATCGCTTGGCACCCGTCCGGCCATGGCTGGACCTAGTGGTATCCATAAAAGCAGCACCCATGTGGGTCAATTAGTGGTTGGCTCTGCTCCATTAGTGCCCTGTACCGGTTCTGCCAAGGCGAAACATTACGGGATCTGTTGCCAGGAGCAGGGTTCTCTCGTCCACGGCGTGATCTCTTCGGAGACAGGCCAGGTTATAGATCACGATCTATCACCTGCGGAGGAGGACCAACTACTGCAGCAGCCTCAGTCGGGCCTCGATGAGCGGATAGAGGTGGATGCCATGTGGCCTGAGTGGCCGTATGGGGTCCATCCTCATCCGAGCCAGTCCACGCTGGTTCAACAGGGTCCAGTACTGGAGCAGGCTGGGGTCAGTGACGAAGCCGCTTTTTCTACCATGGTGTCTGGTATTCCATCAGCACCGGTACCAGAGGGATTTTGTTTCATGCCTGGTTTGCGGAGTCCACCCTCTCGCAGATGGCTGGATCATAGTATTTGGCTCCCAGTAGTGATACTGGGTCTGGTGTGGGTCCTGCCCAGATGGTTGCCAAGGAGGCTGTGACTTGGACGGCTGACATGAAGAGGGCGGACCGCATCCTTCTTCCATGTGGTCCTTTGGCAAGTGAGACTGAGTGGATGGAGGCTACATACTTCATAGTAAATTCCTATGATTTTGGGCCGGATCCAGAAGTCCAGGAGTCAGTTGCACTCTCGGGTATTAGTGCTCAGAGATGCAAACGGATGGAGACACAGCAGTCGCATATATCGTTTATTCCATTGGATGTTAACACCACAGATATGGCAGTTATCGCTTCTTCAGCGCTCATTAGTGGAAAACTGTCTAAGATCCCTACGCAGGTCCGTAAGTGTATCCAGGTACCATTAGATGACATCCAGAGGCATGTCTCTGTACCGCAGTTGTCGCTTGATGAGAGAGAAACTCTGGGTATAGAGCGTCCTCCTTTGGGGAAGGATGGCAAACATGTTAAGGCCATACCTGCTGTTCATCCCCTACGAGTCTATCCTTACGAGGAGGTCTCGTAATTGGAGGTAGCAACGGGAGCAGTAACAGCTTCACTCTCGCACTCTAATGCTTTCCTGCAGGGTGTTTTTGATGCAGGAAGGGACGGTAGTACTGTGCCAGCATCAGGGATTAAGGCATTGATTGACAGTCAATGGCTAGCCCAGGACTGCCTGGCTCGGGCTACTGCATGCTGTTTGCGTTTGAGGCTTCGTATGGTCCTAGACAATGCGCAGCCAAATCGGGACATCGAACGTTCACTGCTTGGAGTGGACATGAGAGGTCCCGAGCTCTTTGGGTGTGAAACGTGGTGCACCCTTAAAGGCGTCGCAGACAGGTGTGAAAGGCTGCGTCAGGTTGACTTGGTTCTAAAACAGGTATACCCGAAGGAAGATGTTAAGCCCAAGGTTAAACAGCAATCCAAGGGTGTATTTGTGAGACCTGCTCCTGCATCCCAACCCAATCCACGGTATGCTCAGCAGGCTAATTCCTCTGGTCAGGGGAAGAAGCGTGCCTGGGGTAAAGCGGGATTCCAGGCTCAATCGGTGGCATCCAAGGATGCCAAGGTTGATGGCTATGGAAGAGGGGGTGGCAGCAGTTCTGGGTCCAGCCAGCATGGTGGCCGGGGTGGAGCTGCTGGCTCAGCCAAGAGAGGCCGTGGGTCTGGTAAGGGGTCTTACCGGGCCTGGTGGCCTTTCGTTTCGAACCGCTCAGGTGTTCCCGGGAACAGTGGGTCATGTAGCATTGACGTCCATCGGGCCTGTCTTAGAAAATGTCGAATGGACAGCGTGTCATCTTCTTCAGCCACTCCAGTTAGGAGGCAGGCAGCAGTTGTTTTCACATCAATGGCAGACGTGGTACGAGATTCCGTGGTTATTCATTGGATAACCTGTGTGTATTCTCCAGAATGGTCCCACAGCTGGCTGCTTCCACATCTTGTTACATACCGCATATGGACTCCAGTACCAATGGTGTCCGATAAGCTTTTAGCGATTCAAGAGGAGACAAATGCTCTTTGCGAAAAAGGTGCGATGCAATCACTGCACGATCAGCACAGCCCAGGCTTTTATTCGATCATGTTCCTGGTAGCCAAGCACACCGGTTGGTGGAGACCAGTGCTAAACCTGAAGCCATTGAATCAATTTGTCCAGTCTCCAACATTCAAAATGGAAACAACAAGGACTGTAATGGCAGGGTTAGCGAAAGGTATGTGTACAGTGTCAATAGACCTAAAAGATGCCTAGTTCCACATTCCAATAAAAGAGGAGTTTAACAAATATTTACAGTTTGCGTTCCATGGCCACATATGGCAATTCAATGTCTTGCCTTTCGGTCTCACCACTGCTCCTCAGGTCTTCATGCAAGTAATTCTTGCTATGACGACGCAACTCCGCAAGAGGGGCGTGGCTCTTCCTACGTACATAGATGATTGTTTGATCAAGGCCAACAATTCCTGTGTACTTCAAGGCAGCCTTCCAGTAGCAACAAACATGCTCAGCTTTCTGGGATAGGTGATCAATTTCGAAAAGTCAGATCTTGTTCCATCTCAGAAATTTGTATACCTGGGCATGTTCTCCGATCTTCAGTCAGGCATGGTTTATCTATCCGAAAGCTGGGTGGACGCCATGATGACATTGTTGAAGATGCTGAAAAGGAGGCAATGGATTCCAACCAGGACATTCCTGAAATGGCTGGGCTTAATGGTGTCAATGGAGTATGTGGTACCTTACTCAGCGTTCATGCGGAGACCACTCCAATTGTACCCGATGTCCATGTGGTCTCAGAGGAGTGACAGCCTTTTCAAGCCAATTCAGTTATTGGAGCCTTTCTGTCATCATCTTCAATGGTGGCTCAATCAACAGAATCTCTTGTTAGGATTTCCGTTGTCTCCTCCGTCTCCTATGGTGACCATTTTCACAGATGCATCACAGGAGGGGTGGGAGGAGGGGTGCTTGTCTAGAAGATCAGACGGTGTCAGGGGTGTTGAATCGGTTGAATGTTTTGAAACATATCAATATTCGGGAGATGTTGGCAGTTCAGTTTGCACTGGAGCATTTTCTGGATCAGGTCTAGCACAAGATAGTGCTGATCAGATCGGACAATTCAACAGTGGTGTGTTATCTGAACCGCCATGGCGGGACACGGTCCCCATAATTGTGCACGATTACTTGGAAGTTCCTGTGTTGGTGCAGGGAGATGAAAATCATCTTGAGAGGGGCACACATTCCGGGAAGGTTAAACATCCTGGCTGACCCATTGAGTCGTCGATTGGTTTGTCGACCAATGGAATGGCAGCTGAACCTTCCAGTAGCCGAGAAACTGTTCAGTCATTGGGGAAAACCCAACATAGATCTGTTTGCAACAAAGGAGAACACAAAGATGGTTACTTATGTGTCTCCGATTCCTGATCCGCAAGCCTTCGCAGTGGATGCATTGGTGTTGAGTTGGGCAGGGATGTATGCATATGCCTACCCTCCAACAATCCTGATTCCAAAGGTTCTGCAAAAAATCAAACAGGAGGAATGCCAGGTGCTTCTGATCGCTCTGGACTGGCCGAGCCAATCATGGTATTCGGATCTGCTGGACCTTCTGATCTGCAGACCGGCTCTCCTTCCGCAGTTACCGAATCTGATCTTCCAGAACAGAGGACGTCATTACCATGATCGTCCGGAAATGTTCCAATTAACTGCATGGCAGTTATCTCAGAACGTTCAGTTAACGAAGGATTTTTGAGCAGGCAGCGAAATTCATCGCCTCTGCCAGAAGTGGATCAACTTCCGCGACTTATAGTTATAGAATCAATAGATTCGCAGAATGATGCTCTGAGTGAAATACAGATCCCTTTCGATCCTCTGTTCAAATAGTAGCAGGCTTTCTCTGTGAGCCTTAGCGGCTGTCATTCCTAGCCTATCTGCTGGGGGTGAAGAGGATTGCTTGCTGAATGAGATGATTAGAGGAATGGGTAGTGAGTGGCCAAGACAACCGTTGGCACTCCCCCATTCGAGATTTCCCTGGCCTTACAGGTGTTGATAGCTCATCCTTTTGAACCAATCAGAAATATTAATTTGAAGCTTCTCACATGGAAGACGGTGGTCTTGGTTACTGCTGCTTCTGCTAGACGTAGGAGTGAGATTCACGCCTTGTCAGCAGAGCATGACCGCTTTGTAATTACTGGAGACGGTCTGCGTTTATTGCCTAGACAGAATTTTATGTCTAAAAACCAATCATTAAAGTTTCCAGGTAAGCCTACCATTTTACCTAGTCTAATCCGACATGATCCTTCCTCTGTGGAATGGTGTCCAGCTCTTAGGATGTATCTCAAAAGAACGTCTGTATGGAGAGCAGATCCAAAATCGTTATGGTTATGCTTATAAGAAACCATATGGTATGGCATCTAGGGACATCATTTCGAGGTGGATTGTAGAAACTATTAAATGTACACATAAAATAGCTACAGGTATTCAGATTGATAGGGTTAGGGCTCATGATGTCAGAGGGCTTGCTGCTTCCACAGCCTTATACGATGGTGTTTCATTGGAAGATGTAATGTATGTTGCACAATGGCATTGTGAGACCTCCTTTACTGATTATTATATGCGTGATCTCTCAGGCACATCGAACCCACTTGCACCCAACATGGCTAATCGGTCGTCCAGGTAAGGACACATCACACTTTTGTCATCAATGGGCTGCCAGTTACACCGCGTGTTCTTTGGTTGTCCCATTGATAGATGTCCTGAGTTCTTGAGCTGTGACCATGGTTGCTTTGACTCTTCTAAGATGGTGAGTACTAGTATCTTGTTTTTAACTCACTGTCTCATTTATATTGTCTCATTCCTCGAATCAAAACTATTGGTAAGTTATATCCATATCGTTTTTGATTCCTGAATTTTAGAAAGTAGAAGCAGCTTTCCTACTATCTGAATATTCTTGACATGACTGAAGAATTGACACGGTTTAGATAGTAATTCTTTCCCTCTCTTTTTCTGATCCTTCTTTGGTGGTTAATTAGGTTTAAAAAAAAGGTGTATGTGGGTTCGGTTGTGTGACCAGTGGGATCACTCAGGTCAAAGCTTTGGTCCAATTCTAGTATTCTCTAGTTGTTGGCAGTCTACTCCCTTGTGGAGTTAATCAGTTCTCATTGAGGGGAAATAGGCTCTTGGGCCTGACCTCAACCCCTCCCACCAGTTTTATTTGACTGTCAAATTCTGGTGTTTATCATAGAGTGGTCCAGTAGGTAAGTATATTGAAGTAGAATCTATAATGCTTCCGCATTTGTTTCTACGAAATAGTATACTTACCTACTCGAGCATGACCCAGCCTAAGCAACCCCTCATGGTTCGGTCAGCTGCACCGTAGCTATTTCGCAAATATTTTAAGAATGGCTGGTCTGGACTCGGCACTGGTTAGTGTGACCGGCGGGGGAGTTTCCACTCACGTTTAGGTACGGGTCCCTGACGTGTGTTGTTTAAATTGGGATTTAATTGGAAGGGTAGACATGTTAGGAAACATATCAAAGAGTGGTCCAGTAGGTAATTATACTATTTCTTAGAAAGCAATGCGGAAGCATTATAGATTCTAGTGGTAAATATTAAAAAAATACTCTTCTCTAGGCCTTTCAAATAGGCATGTCTGAACACCACTGTAAAGTTTTTTTTGTTGTCAGTTTGACCATTCGTGTGGTTAAGTTGAGACAAGAGGGGTTAAATGGCAATGGCATTGTCAGCTAGATTATATGCAAACAGAGCATGTAGTATGAATGATCTCATGGGACGGTGAGATATACCCAAAAGATAGACGAGGAAGACAGCATTATTAACGAAGGTGGTGTTTGATATCTAAAACAAATTGTCACGCTCTCTTGAGATGACTGTGGCCGGGTGCACCATCTGATATGGTAGCCTCGATGCAAGAGGCACGGTGACGGGACGTTCCAAGCATAAATGTCATTCGTCAATTGTGGTTGAAGAGTGATGATCGAAGAGCTTGGGTTGTCATGCCAGAAGGAGGGCCACCAAGAGGCACCCGTCCAAGAGTGGTAAAACACTTTTGTAATGGAGAAACAACATTGTGTCTATGCGAAACCAGGCGTAAATTTCCGGTTTTACGACATCTTGGGTGGAATGAACCTTTCCAAGTTTATTCATCTATAAGATGACGCCATACGACATCATAATCGACTAAGTAACGCGTGATGACGTCATAATAATGACGTCGTGAATGATTCGATATAGCCCGTCGTTAACTCTTAATAGTCCGACACGTTGTACGAATTGCATGTCTCTATACATATTCTGTTGAGTATTTTGAGATTAATTTTACTGGACGCTGTTGCTGCCATAGGCAGCATCAGCGCCCAGTCAAATTAGTTTCAAAATATCTAACAGCTTGCCTGTATGGTTTTCTGGAAATTGATAGTTAGGGAGTTCAGAGACCGATCAATACCAACACGGATGAGGTGTGGGTGGAGCTTCGATAGAGAAGGGCGTGGCTTGGCTAAATCTGGAAAGGTCCATTGCCTAGGACAACCTTTCGCCAAATACACATAGAAATTAGAGAGGCATAGCAACGACTCTGATTTGTTACCGCTTTCTATTGCACCACGCAGCATTTAATCGCAACATCGAAGCCCACACTTATTTAGAGAGGCATAGAAACGACCCTGCTTTGTTACCACTTTCTATTGCACCACGCAGCATTTAATCGCGACATCGAAGCCCACACTTATCTAGAGAGGCATAGAAACGACCCTGATTTGTTACCGCTTTCTATTGCACCACGCAGCATTTAATCGCGACATCGAAGCCCACAGTTATTTATTAGAGATTAGTTACATAACTTAGATAGGAATGCGAGCTGGGAAGCCGCATGCTACCTTATATCGTACAAGGATCATGCTACGGCATACTGAGTAAACCCTTTAACACTCATATCAGTCAAAACAGGCTTCTGCAGAGGCCTTGAGAAATGTTTATTTGCAGACCAAGAGAAGACTATTTGTGAAAATCTGCAACTGGAATGACTGGCTTGATAACCGAGCCAGTAATTCCAGTGGTAAATGTTAAAAAATAGTCTGCAAATGGAAATTTTCTATGAGACAATTGGATATTTCTGTACAAACTCGAGGATTAAAGGTTTAAGTAGAAATGAACTAAATATGAGGTACGGGACAACGTGCCTCTAATGACCTTTGTCTGTACGAATGTTAGTAGCTGGACCTTGGAGTTACCATTGATACCTGAGATAGCAGTATGAAAATTGGGTACTCCTTTCTGGTGGTCATGGTATCATGGTCAACGATTTATTCATACGCATTTTTCTGTATGTGAAATAAATGGAGACGATGCGATAAAAGGATACATTTCAATGATAGTGACAACTGCTAGAATTTATTAAGTAACCAATTAGGAGAATTAATGCAACCTTGCATTATATTGCGCACCTCACATGTAGGCTGACATCACAATCAAATACGTAATGAATGACATTGCTAAGTCCGTCATAAGCTTTTGAAAGTGCGTCAGTTATACGAATTGTATGTCGTTCCTTTCTGTTGAATATTTAGAAACTAATTGGACTGGAGACGCTGTTGCTGCCATATCACCAAGTCAAAGTAGTTTCAAAATATTCAATAGCTTACCTGTATAGATCGCTGGAAATTGAGATTCAGGGAGGTCAGGGTTCGATCGATCCCAACTTGAGCAAAGCGTTGGCGGGGCTTAGGTAGAGATGGTCGTGGCATAGCTAAAAGTGGATTCATCCATTGAGTTTGCAAGTCCTCTCACAGCGCCTGAGCTGAAGCATTAGAAAATGCTACTCAAGATTCCCGGTTTCCGCTACTATATCTTGAAATTAGTCAACCTGAAGCTGTTGCTGCCTGTGACATTGTCCTATGGGAGCAACAGCTTCAAGTAGTTTTCTTTCTAAAAATTTGAAGGGCTTACATTGATGTCAGCTCTGAAGAATAGCTATGGCGAATTGAGGATATCAGTTTCTCAGTCAATCATATGACGTTATAATCAAACACGTGACGTGTAGGATGACGTCATAATCATTACGTCAGGAATGACAAAGCTAGGTTCGCCATGAACGGTTAATTGATGATGGACTAAGCCTTGTTTTATGAATTGTATACAAAGTATGATATTTCCATCCGTGGATACCGCAAGCTGATTCGTTGATTTCGTGTCAGAATCCACTGACGTAACTTCGTCATTATCGATTACTATTCTTCATTTTGCTTATGTAAATTCCTCATGTAGTAGTAGCAGCACAAACGCCACACTAAATCTGTAGCGGTTGTGCTCATACTGCATGAGGAATTTACAGAAACACGAAGAAGAAGAGTACTCGATAACGAAGTTTACGACTTCGCTTCTGTCAATGGTACCCACGGATGGTAGTTTCAAACCTCGTATATTATATATATAGTAGGTGGATATGTGGTGGTGGGATGAGCGGACGAAAATTCAAAGGCTTGCAGTTATATTGTGGATAGTACCACGATATCCAAACCAAATTGGCTGAGCGAAGAGGGTATAATAAGTAGAATTACAACATACTGCCAAATAGAGGGGTTGCCTTGACGTAATGACTAGCGCTCCGGACTACTAAAACCAGAAAAACACCACTCACTGCACACAACTCTGAAGGACACTTTGTCGGGACTGACCTGGGCAAAGCCGAGGCAATTCGAGAATGGCTCAAGGAACAGTTCACTGACCACAATGATGAGCCCTTGCACCCACTCTCGGGAGACCCCAGGCCATTACTAACACCAATCAACACAGCAGATGTTGAGAAGGCACTTCAAGCCCTGAAAAATGGACGTGCATCTGGACCTGATGGCATGAGCAATGAACTATTCAAATATGTAAGTGACATTATCTCAAAACCGTTCACGCACCTAGTTAATTCAGCTTCTATGCACCACCTTCCCATCGACGCTGTAGGCCAAGGCACCCTTATCGCGCTACCAAAGCCCAAGAAGCCACCTATCCCCCAGCCAATCTGCGGCCCATTTTGCTTCTTAACAGCATACGGAAAATCCAATCCAATGTTACTCTATGTCGCATCCGAGACAAGATCGATGAATTCACCGGATCATGTCAAAGTGGCTTCAAATGTGGACGCAGCTGCGCAGATATTGTATGGGCTCAGCGCATACTTTTGTCGGTAGTCATGTCCAAACACTGGGATTTCCACAAAATGGGCATGGACATGTCACGAGCCTTCGACACAATTAAGCGCGCAAAGATCCTAGATGTCCTAGGGCCAGGCCAGTTGTAATGAAGATGAGCTACGACTGAGAGTACGAGTCAAGTCAGTGGAGTCTGTAGAGTTTGATACATCAATCGGCTCCACACAGGTAGATGGTCTACCCCCTGTACTTTTCACCTGTTACCTTGCTGCTGCATTGAAATCCATGCGGGAAAATTCCACAAGACCAACATTACCCCCTCCCCCGGTGTCAATACTGGGAATGCCGCTAGAGATGGAATGTGGCGACGATATGGACTTCTCGCAATAGCTGCAAGCAAACTAAAATTGAGAATCTGTTTATGAATGAATCCAAAACAAAGTTCACCCACATATACCTATCTACAAAGCATGAAACTAAAGAAAATGATGATCCACTCCGTGGCGACGAACCATGGAGGAAATGTAAGCTTTGCAGCACTTTGCAGTCCTTCTGGAAGCTATAGATTCGTAGATCAAAGATGCCCTTGATAAAAAGACTACGTTTATACAATGCAACCTGCGTATCCTTGATGATGTATAACTGTAACAGCTGGGCAGCTCCAAAGACAGCTCTAGACAAACTCGACACCTGCCACCGCAAACACATACGCACCATCACTGGGCACTGATGGTCAAACAGCAAAATTTCCAACGATGCACTATACAGGATGTGTAATACGTCGCCACTGCCTCTAAAAGTCGCCCAGCAAAGATGGTCCAAGTTTGGCCATATGCTAAGGATGCCAGAAGACACACCAGTACATAGAGCCTTGGAATGCGCCAGCAAATACAGAACCAGGAGAGGACGTCATTGCATAAATCTGCTAAGCGAGCTACGCGGTGACTTAAGGAAGCATGATTAGGTACAATCAAGTCAAGAATGGACCTGAGGAAGCTAATGATTTTGGCTGAGGACAAGACACAGTGGGCAGAAGTGAAGAAGGACTGCGTGCAGCTGTAGGATATTTCTACTAGTACAGCTGCAGACTACAGTAATCATACATACATAGATAATCAATTATATTTAATAGATATCCAGATGGATAGTTTGAAGCCAATCAGACTAGGACCTGTTGCTGCGTAACCCATCCCAGTCAAAGCAGTCCCCAAATAATCTATAGTGATCGTATTGGACTGGTATTTTGGGACCTGCGGGATCAAAGAGGTGAGACAAATTCTACTAGTTGACTATCCTATCTCGTTTTATCACCCACCTTTGCCATATTTAATAAATATGTTGTTGTATATTTTGAAACTAATTTGAAACTAATTAAGTTGCCCGGTCGGTCACTCGGTCTGTTGGTGGGGCGGTCAGTCAGTATGTATGTCTGTCGGTCGGCCTGTTTGTCTGCAGGTTGGTCAGTCAGTCAGTCAGTCAGTTGGTCGGTAAATCGTAGGTCAGTCAGTGGGTCGTTCACTCGTTTTGACATTTTCAAGTTCTACGCCCATATCGTGCCCCATCTGCTCATCGCTATGTAGTCTACGTGTCACCAAAGCACGCGTTTGTCATTGTATTTCTGACTAGCCTTGATTCTATTGACACACGCTCTCACCGTAAAATATATGTTCTCATATTTTACTTACTATTGTGGCGATTATGTCTGACTCGACGCATATTGTCTGAACACCGTGATAAGCCACAATGTCATTACGTCTAATCTAGAGGACATAGCCTACTCCCATTGACCTATTATGCCAAAAATAGGCTATTAAATCCATAATTGCTAAATTCGGTCAAGACTATCAGAATAATTGGCCAAAGAATGCCCATTTGCAGGACAAGCCAAGACAATTTATGAAGGTTTACGACTGGAATGACAGGCTCAGTTATTGACCTAGCCATTCCTGGGGGTAAATCTTCGAAAATTCTCTCTCCCAGGTTTTTCCGTCCCCTGCTATTGTGTTGGTTATAAGGTTTCTAACCCGGGCGATACAAGATAGCGTTGGCCTTGAAGAACCACGCGTTGGCCAGACAACACGGCACGCACCCCTTTAATGCTCTTTAACACCATAAGGCCCGGAAGCTATATGGGCGTGATTTGTCCTCGCGGAACATGCACGTGCAGAGCGGAAAAAAAATCGATCCAATTGAAATGCGTTGAATTGTTTCCATGCACGCGAACAACCAGGTGGGTAGCGGAACTCATCCGCACGGGCACAAACAGAATTGCCCCGGAGCCGATTTTATCGGCGCTTCTCGACGTAGCAGAGGAAATCGATCGCGCAAATCACATATCCAACGAGCTCGATATTACAAATTGAGAGACATTTGATCAAATTTTATTAATAACCATGCGCAACATTAATAAAAAGAAATTGCTTCTTCTTGAGGCATTCCGGAGAAAGAGAGCAAATCACCGTAATTTTCTCTTTCTGTTCACATTGAGAGACGTGCTGAGTGTGATGAGAGTACACAGGTAATTAATTTTCTTTTGTTTTGGACATTTTAACTTGTTGTACACATGCTATATGGAGATATGTTGATGTTCAATTAATTTGTTGAGAATTATTGTTCACGTCGCCAAAGGCTGTGGTGAATATGCCTGCCTGCCTCCCTCCCTCCTTACTTGCCTCCCTCCATGCCTGCCTGCCTGCCTGTCTGCCTGTATGCCTGACTGCCTACCTACCTACATACCTACCTACCTGCCTGCCTGCCTGCCTGCCTACCTACCTGCCTGCCTGCCTGCCTGCCTGCCTGCCTGCCTGCCTGCCTGCCTGCCCGCCCGCCCGCCCGCCCGCCTACCTGCCTGCCTGCCTGCCTGCCTGCCTGCCTGCCTGCCTGCCTGCCTGCCTGCCTGCCTGCCTGACTGTCTGTTTGTATGACCGATATATCCGGTGTCCAAAAAGATAGAGGTGTCTTCTCTTGACTGCGCAGATAATCTGTTTGTACTCAAACTGACAAATATAAGATCACATGGTCTCTAAGAGCATCACTTGTACATTCAGCCATGCACAGAGTACGCATTTATGTTAAAACCACCCAATTTTCCAAATATATTTACAACACAGGTGCATAGAATATCCTTAAGTTCCATGGCCTTAAATATAGAGGTCGCAAAGTCACCCAAATACATACACAAAATCCATATCTGATTGCTAATGACAGCATAATGACAAATGGTAGGATTATCAAATTTGTCCACCGAGATTGACAACATTATCTGAGTTGCAATATTTATCTTTAGCACTCTATTTCGTGACTTTATTATTTATATAGGTATTGGGAGCGTGATATAATAAAAGGGAGGCAAAAGCATGGCGCATACTATCATCTCGTTCAAGAAGCCAATTTGACCATGAAAGATTCCAGCATATTTCCGAATGTCGGCTGAACCATTGGAATTGGTGTTGAGCTACATTTGACCAATTATCACAAAGGAGACCGCCATGATTCGTGATCCCATTGAACCAAAACAAAGATTGGCGATATGCATTAGGTGAATAGACATAACACCATATAAGTAATAATTAGTAAGCATGTATTATAACAAAATAGATACTAATTTTAACCAAACAATTGACAATAATAGTCAAATCCTAACCCAAACTGAGAAAAATGCTCAATTCAGACCCACCTAAACCGATAATTGAATCAAATCCGGATGTATTACTTTTTACTTCATACGCCCACCAGATGCCTCGGTTCACGGAGCTAGAAAAGGCCGAGATATGTTTAAGTATAGCCAAGACTTTTTTTGACATTGAGAGTAGGCGATCTACGGTCCCTCAATCAGCTTTGCCACAGGTACATACCAAGACCATGTCTTACATTCCTACCCAGCCGTTATCTCAACCCAGACCTAAAACCCTACCGCAGGCGATTCCGCTGGTACAGCACCTGACCCACCCAAATCCACAATCTCAGGTTTGCCCAAGTATTCAACACCAACCAGCTGTAAACAATGATCCTGCTCACACGTCCATGACAAGCCAAGCATACTATGAACATGTTTACCAGGAGTAAGCTTTGATGATATATGTATGTATGTAACCATTAGATAAACTATTTTGTTAGTTCAAGAAAATAATTATGCATAATAATGCACATTTGAAACAAACAAATAAAATTCAATTTATGTTGTAGCTGGAGGAAGAGGGTATTGTATTTTTTCACCGTCGGCTTGTTTTCATGTTTCTTTACTGCCTGCCTGCCTGCCTGCCTGCCTGCCTGCCTGCCTGCCTGCCTGCCTGCCTGCCTGCCTGCCTGCCTGCCTGCCTGCCTGCCTGTCCCCAGTTGTTTCTCTGGAAGTACAGGCCAGATTTGCTTCAAATTTTTACATAGGAAACAGTCTTACGGTTCCACAATGGCCGTATTCCTGTTTAAATATCAAGGTCCGAAGTTCCGAACACGGGTCAAATTATTGGGTTATTGTTTTCTAGAAAGCGGAAAGGCTTTTTAATTATTAATTGGATTACGCTTGTTTGTCTGTGGGTCCGTATTTGATCACGTTATTGTTATAAATCTTCTTCGGAATTAATGACACGATTTGCATCATGTTTTAGCAATAAACGAGATACACTATACAAAGAAGATTATTGTTGTATGCGTTTCTCTGAAGCGGACAGAATGAAGATATGTAATCAATGATTGTTCTTGCTGTAAATTATATTTATTTATATATTTGTATTACTCACCTCAAGCAGAGAGCCAGCCTTTCTTGAGCAGAGATTGATTCTCTATAATGCGTATTCTGTTTGGATATAGAATCACGGATGTAATTCAATATCATCTGAAACTGATCCCGTGTCATGTGAAAATATGATATAAATCTCTCCTCGTGTTCGTTTAATTCTCCAACCAGACATGTGAAGACTCCTAACTCCTTCCTTTTTTGTAAGAGTGGATGGACCCAAATTTTTCGAGGTGTGGACCGATCAGCTAAACCAATTGACGTAATCAAACGAGCTTCGTCTAAATCATCTTCATCTTCCATATCTGCTGCCAGCATAAATGCTTTTGCTATCTCCATAATCAAAAACTAATGCTACTATGTTAGAATATATAGAAACGTGTTGCTTAAATAGACGTGAGAATAATCATTTAATTTAACCACGCATGCTTTTACGTGGATATCTGCACCGTTGGTGTGACCATTTCTATATCTGCGATGCAATAGACATGCGATGGGTTGACGCATGCGGGACGCAGGTGCCAACGCAACGCGTTTGTTGTGACCGTAGGCTTACTAATTAAATAGGGTTTAATTATTTTTGCTTTCGCTCTCGCGTTCAATATCGCGATGACAAGCGTGTATGTATTAAGGCACATTTTCTAGTTTGTCATCTGATACTTCTCGTCGGTTTGGATTTTTGTATATCGCTTTCAAATATCTGAGAAGAGTAATAGCACCATCATAAAGTTAACTACGCAGCAGCAGGAAAGACTAATTGACCTTGTGCAATCTAACCCGCATCTTTATGATGCTACATTAAATGAACATCGTAACAAATTAGTAACCAAAAACACATGGAAGAAAATTGCCAGAGAGATGAATGTCAAAGGACTTGATTGTAAGTAACTAGCCTATTATTCCAAGAACTTATGGAGCTATTCAATTTCAAAGTCAGGCCCTATGTTTCTATGACGTCATGAAGAAGGGGCAACAGTTCCCTGCTTGCTGATTGGTCAATTTCCAGCTGTTAAATGCATAATTTGACTTTCTTTAGATTTGAATAACTTTGGAACCGTTAGCCTGAGTTTGATGAAATGTGGTGACCTCTCCCACCTCCCACCTATACCTTTTCTGTTTCCTGATTGGTTGAAAGATACGGCAGCCATCTTGATGATGTCATAAATGACGTAAATAGGTATATCTATAGAACCGCTGAATCTATTAAGCTGAAATTTGGGAAATGTCATTAGCACCAAAGTCTGATTAGATGCTGCTCATGAGACCTTTACATCAGAAAAAATGTGTCTACCCAATCAATAGCGATCATTTTCTGGCTAATGTAACTGTTCTGTTTGATGGATATTGACCCAAAAAATTGTTATATATAGGTTTTTGGGTCTTGTAAATTTGCATATGATACTCAGGAAAGTGTCACATCATTTCCTTAGCATTATTGATGCTGAACTTAGCAACTACTATTCTAGTTGTTATTTTTATTATTCCATTTTTTTCTCAATGCATCTCCTACAATTGTCATGCCAGCATTAGCAAACTTGGTCAACTTGTAGGTTTCCATGAGATGCATATTGGTTTCATTTATCTTTTGGTTTTGACCAATTGTCTTCGAGCAAACACATTTTTGTGACCCAAAAATCGCTTAGGAAATGTATGGAAAATTTCTGTATGGATCTTTGAACTGTGACTGTTCCTACAGATTGCATCCTTTCATCACCAAACTTACATGTAGATAGGATCTTGCACTTGGGGCCCTGATGTGTCCAATAGATTTTGGGGTCAAAGGTCAAGGTCACCCCATATAGGTCAAAATTACCGGTTATCATTCTTTGCCGGAAATGAACTCTCTTTGAGCAGACATGATCAATGGGCATAGTAGAAGATACCTCATCATGACATTCCTTAAGGTCAAGGTCACCTCTAAGGGTCAAGGTCACCCCAGTTGAGGTCAAACTTTAAACTGCCACTACTCCTAAAGTTTTTTTATCTGATCATCAACAAACCTAGTCAAAGCGTTGTCCTTGTGATCCCAAAGGAGCTCTGTGACTTTGGTGTCAAAATGTCAAAGGTCAAGGTCATGCCCCTCAGAGGTCAAAGTTACAAGTTTTTGTGGGTTTTTTTTCAATAAATGAACTCCCCATTAAGCACACTTTATCAATGGGTGTAGTAGAAGATAGAACACGGCATCCATTAAGTTCAAGGTCACCCCATAAGGTCACGGCTAACTTACTAATGGTGACCAATGAACGCCTGTGACCTATTAATGACTGACCATGACTGTCCATGACCTAGTAATCGCCAACTGGGACTAAACACAACTTACTAATGATGGCTCAAGACCTCCCAGGACATAATAATGACTGCCCAGGATGTCCCAGGACATAACAATGACTGCCTTTACTGCAGACGACCTTCTAATGACCACCCATGACCAACCAGGATTGACTGGACCTAATAGTGACTGTCCAGGACCGAGCAGACCTACTAATGAGTGCTGGTGAATTTCGCACCAAAACTTTCATTGTTTGGACCAAATATGTGAGATTCTGGTCTAAACATGTACGTTTATGGCCCAAATTGTCTCATTTCCTCAACCAATTTTCATATTTTCATCCTAAATTTTTGCATTTTGAAACAATTCTGGCCCAATGTTCTCATTTTTGTGTGAAATATTCAAATTTCTGACAAAAAATTTCACATTGATGACCAAAACTACATGTTTCCATAGCAAAGTTATTTCTGTCAACACGTTTTCATCTATAGCAATTGAACAGTCGAAGCAACCAGAAATCTACACTTCTGTATATAGACCACAGTATTCCAGTCCCAAAAGCAAGAAAGCAATACATTCGACCCTCGATAAAGAGACCACCTGTCTAGCATCCACTTTTCTTTGGTCAGCTGGGTGATCTCTATTGATAGGTTTAACTGTAAATGTACCAATAGTCATTCACCTATTAGTATGGTAAAAATTTAATCGCATTAATTATGTTATCTTCTCTTCACTAGCTGATCAGTGTAAATCAAAATGGAAGAACATCAAAGACAGTTTCAACGCAAAGCGAAAGAAAGTAAAGGACAGCAACAGGAGTGGCTCAGCTGCCCAAGTGATAAACACAGGTCAATTTTACCAGAGGCTTCAGTTTTTACTGGGACACGTTGCAGAGGCAAGGTATCGTATACGTGTTTTACAGCTTGATTGTTTCTACAATTAGCCTTTCTCAAACGGTTCCTTGTGCCATGGCAGAAAAATAATGAGATACACTTATCCAAGCAAAAAACATTCTCAGGTTGCCAAATATCGGCCTCACAGACTCCCTAATGTTAACACGCCATTTAATGAGTGTAAATTTAGTGATCATTGGACATCGATATCCAACTACATTCCCTCCCTCCAGTCACTCTGTTATAGAAGAAATGTTGTCAATTAACCTTCTAATTATCTCATCAATCATCCATTTGCATACACATAGACGTCGATTTTTGCACTGAAATAATTGACCCGTCTATTTAACCAATCATTGTAGTAATAACATACAAATAGGCTTCTCCGGGCCTGTATTATGACATTTCACCAGGGCAAGTCGGTTGCAACAAGCGCATGAAAAAGTTGATTAAATAAAGCATTTTATTATGTAATTTTGTAGAATAATTTTGGAATGACACAAAAAATTAAAATGCACATCATCCGCACAGGACGTTATCTCAACGTTGAACCAACACTGGAAATGAATGACGTAATTCCAATGTTGATTCAATGTTGTAACATTGTCATGTACCCGATGAGTAGAAGCGGCCAACCTATCAAGTACAAATTTAGTTCCATGAAGCTCATGGTTATCCATTAAAATAAGACTTAGTTACCTCACCGAGCTGCTGTGATAAGCTGGCAGAGGATTCGTACCAATCTCGTAAGCAACCAAGATGGGTGCGAAAGCTCTGGCAGCTTATCACATCAGCTCAGTGATGTAACTAAGTTTTATTTTAATACAAATTTTGTGTTCGGGAAAAAGCCATCTAGGAAACGTTTAACACGTTGACTGGCAAGGTTCGGCAGACGATATTTTCCATATGCCATATCTCTGGTATGTTAAATATTTTGAAAACAATTTGACTGAAAGTTTTTTGTGCCTCAGCCACCAACAACTTTCAGTCAAATTGTTTTCAACATATTCAACCTGTTCCGAGATATATAAGCTAGAAAATTTCATTAACGTGTTAAGTAAATTTTCATAATATTTTGACGACGACAACAAAAACAACGATGACATGACAGACAAACAGAAGACATATAGGCAGACAGACAGCTTTTTAATGTAAACTTTTAAACTGCAACTCTATTATAGCACAGTCAGCAACATTCCAGCCCCAGTCGCGGATACAACAAACAATCCTATTCACGTTGATGAACATCGGGCTGAACAGGAAAATAATGCTGATAATGATGATGATGATGATGATGATGTGGGCGATGACGACGATGATAATAATGGTGATTATGACGATAATGTTTGTGCAGGGCTGTGAATTAGACGGGCCAAACTCCTTGCAGAATTCCCACGCACACCAGTAAGTACAGCAGAATAGTCAATGAGTATATGATTATTAAATGATGAATTTTACTTGATAGTATTCTGTATTTGTTTCAATATTTGGATGGTCTCTATCCAATGCAGGCCTCTCTGGATGTGTGCATTTTGCCATGGCAGAGGGTACTCTACAAACAATCTTTTAAATCTCTTTCTCACATTTACCGCATCTGCTGACCCTCTAGTGCCAAGATGAGCAAGGTCCTCAAAACCCTGAACATCTTCTACTCTGAAGTCTGACAATAGCTCATATGTGCTCACTGCTGGTGTACTGTCGGTTTGTAGCATATTGTGAAGTACTATTGCCCCTTGCACGACTTTAACAACATTTCCAGATTGTATGGATAATCGTGTGTAAAATACACGCCACCGTGTCGCAGGAATCCCGAAGGAACATTCCACTATTCGTCTCGCTCTGGAGTGCCTATAATTATATGCATCTTCGTCAAGACTGGAATGTCGGCCAGGATATCGTCTCATTCTATGGTGTTGAAGGGGAAAGGCCTCATCCCCAACAGCAACATACGGCATTGGTCCAATGTATTCGGCGCCATGTATGGGTTCTGCATTGGCAGGTTAAGCGTATTGTGATTCACAAAGGCATGTCCCATCGCACTATTTGAAAAAACACCTGCATCCGACTGTCGACCATAGGCCCCGATGTCAACACAGAGGAACCTATTAGAAGCATCAGTTAAAGCCATCAATACAACGGAGAATGATGACTTATAATTGTAAAATAGTGATCCACTATTCATTGGAGCCTTTATTATCACGTGTTTCCCGGCGAGTGCTCCCACTCAATGGGGAAAGTTCCACTTCTCCTCAAAATCTAAAGCAATCACTTTCCATTCATCTGGAATCTGTGGCATCTTGAGGAAAGTCCCTCGCATTGTCTCCCAAATTACTTCACATACCTCCGGTACCAATCTGCTAACTGTTGTTAGCCCCACACGATACTGTGTCGCGAGTGATGTATATGATTCTCCCGTGGCGAGAAATCTGAAAAATCAATTAAATTATCATTCAAGTTAACTAAATTGCAGACGTTGAAGTAGAACTACTAATAGTATTGCCAGTAGTAATAGTGCCAGTAGTAGTAGTAGTAGTAGTAGTAGTAGTAGTAGTAGTAGTAGTAGTAGTAGTAGTAGTAGTAGTAGTAGTAGTAGTAGTAGTAGTAGTAGTAGTAGTAGTAGCAGCAGCAGTAGCAGCAGCAGCAGCATTGAAATTTAACATTTTATTTTGAAACTTGTATATTTCCACAATATTTCAGGTCTACAATTGAGCCAAGAAAAAAAAGGACCTTAGAGATAACAACAACCTCTCAGCCTTATCAGAAAAAGGGTACAAACAAAATGGAGGTTTTATTCGAGAGAATGAACAATGATTATATGGCTGACGCCAAAAAGCTGGAGCAGATTGAGAAAAAAAGCAAAAGCGACATCAGTAGCTTTTACATAATGATTGGAGAGAAAATGTCCAAATTCCCGCGACAGCAGCAAGTCTGGATGGAGGGCCAGATTTGGAACATGTATATGCAGTTAGAGCAAATGCAGGCTGTTCAAAATCCAACACTGTCTCCATCACAATCACAACAAACATGCATGCAAGCGACATATCAACATCAATGATATTGTGATCAAATCTGCCAAAATCAGCTTCTAAGGTGGTCTTGACCGACGCACATTTGCAGGCCAAGAGATGAATATTTTGGAAAATTAAAATTGAAATGACTGGTACGATAAGCGAACCAGTCATTCCAGTCTTGTGTTTTCTATAAAGCTTTCTATTGACCTTCAAGTGGACATTCCTTGAACAAAGAATTGATGAATCCTGACCAATACAGTTATAAATATGCTATATTACATTATCATTATGTATTTCCCTACCGTATACAAATTGCCAGTCATTGCTTCGCTTCCAGGGGGTCTCTGGCCCGTCTCTGCTTTTGGATTACTGGCCCAACAAAACTTAATACGAATTCAAGTTTTTCAGGTGACATTCTGAAGTACTGATGGTGGTTCGCACAGTCCAATTGTAGCTCTTGAACGAGTTGGCGATATGATCCGCATTAATCTCGCTTCCGTATAATTTCATGAATCCAAAATCTATGCTTTCTTTTTTGCTGGCTCTGCATCATATATTGCATCATGCGGATGCGATCTCTTTGCCTTCGGTACAAATAAGCCATCATTCTAAAATGATCATTATAGAAAGACATCGTGCTCAAGCTAGTTATGTTGACTGGTCAAATGACGACAGAATATTGCTCCATGCACTGCATGTATCATAGACATGACATGTATTGTGTCTTTTTTGATTGATAGCTTAACAGACGCGCGGTTAACAGCTCTCATACGCGAAAAAGTCGATCATCGACCGACTTTTTTTTACGCTCGCTGGACATTCGCGCACGTTATATGTACTTGGAAACTCCCTCATAGATTTCCTATTAAGCCCGCCTCAGACGATACGTTTTACGTCTACGATTTGTTAGGATTTCCTAGCTACGTTAAGACAGGATTTCCCACGACAAACGTATATAATCGCAGGAAATTTCAGCCTGTTGAAGCGTACGACGATACCCCTCACACGCTACGATTTGCTCGGATTTTATGTGATCGTATGTGCTTGATTGTATGAATGATTAGCTTTCCTGAAAATATGGCAACAGATTCAAGTAGCAGCATGGATGAAATCCTTGCTCTGTCAGCTTTAATAGTTGTACGAAGACGAAGAAGAAAGCGAAGGGAAGCCCAGAGGAGGATGTGGGTTCGGCCATGGTTAAAACGGCGAGATGACTATTGTGCTTATGACCGACTCATGCATGAATTGCAGATGGAAGATATCCCTGGATATGTTTCCTTTCAACGGCTTCATCCTGAACTATTTAAGGAGTTACTACATCTGGTATCCCCCATTATCCAGAAGCAGGATACCAATATGCGAATGGCGATACCACCAGCAGTCCGACTGGCATTAACCATGCGCTATCTGGCAACTGGTTAGTACAATATAATACTTTATTGAGATTTTGACCATAATGTGTTGTTTGTTAGGTGGTCGTTAATCCGCATGTTTTATAGTTACGCATCCCTACTTTAGTAATCGATTATATTAAACTTAAACAAATTATAGTCCCCTGCAATGTCTTTTTAATTGTGCATAATGCGGTCGTTATACGCATTTTTCACGGTTTGTTAATATTAATGTACAGTTATCCTCATGAAACGATACACTGTGTGTGGATGGTTCTTCCTCCATGTTGGTGGTTTGGGCGTGGTTCTGACGTATTCTGCCTCCATCAGCCCCACCCAACCCTCATCACACCCCAACATCACACCTATCACCCCAAAATGAAAAGAAATTTGTTAAATATTAGGTGATTCTGATGGCGGATGTCCATCATTTCCATTGATATACCACATGATGACGTCACTGATAGCATGTTGTTGCATCTCTCTTTACAGGACACACCTATATCAGCCATCAGTTTGAGTTTAGGGTTGCAGCGAACACAATTGGCCAAATCATCCCGGAGACATGTGCTGCTATCTACCAGGTGTTGCGGAGTGCATACTTACAGGTACTACGCTACTTAGGAAAGCACGGTACAGAAAACCTATTTTCATCCTTTATTTGTATGACAACAATCTCATGACAAGCCAGCAGCCACCATTCTCCATTTTATCAGGAAGCCTATTCCTGTAAATAACAAACAAAAAAGTCCACACGGGCAAAGTATATTTATTATTTTATTTTCAAGCACCTTGCGAGTATTCGTTACCTTTAAGAAAACGGCCAGCATGTTTACACAAATGATATATTTACCTATACGATTATAGATGAGAAGATCAATTTAAAAATGCCCTGTCCATTGAAGCAAAACTTTGAATTGAATTGGTACACTGATTGCTCAAACCGTCGAGATGTGACCCCAGGTTACCATTAGTACTTGCTAATTGTTGCTCCGTCATTCTGGGCGACGACAGGCCATCCCCAAAATTTATAGGGGTTAAGGCTCCCGAATACTGTTGTACAGCATTAGTACTGCTCAATGTAGGAATTGTGACTGCTTGCATTTGGATGTGATGCTTGAGATAATTATTCCTCGGTGTAGCTGACACCTCCGGGTGGTCCCTGCACTCATCCTCCATCACGGCCTTAGAAATAATCTCCTGCATTTCATGCTGGACCTGCAGTCGTCTACGGCGACTACTGATACTTCGTAGTTGAATTTGCACATGGTCCGAGAAAATTGCAATTTCATCCTTCGCAAGACCTGGTGATGTAGGTGGCTGTGTGTTGGGCGGTAGCAGCCGCTGCTTGCTTCGTTCTTCTAGGGATATGGCGATCTGAAATATAAGCATTTGCATCACTTTCCAAAATTGCATGCATGCATGCATGCCCGAATGTCTGGAAGTCTTGTAGTCCGTTCGTTCTCCCAAACGTCTTGCCACGCGTCCACCTGTCTGTCTGCCTGCCTGCCTGCCTGCCTGCCTGCCTGCCTGCCTGCCTGCCTGCCTGCCTGCCTGCCTGCCTGTCTGTCTGCCTGCCTGCCTGCCTGCCTACATCATCATCATCATCATCATCATCATCATCATCATCATCATCATCATCATCATCATCATCGTGTCTTAGGACTTAAGCCTTAGGCTTCTCATGTCCTGCTGAGCATAGTGTTTTACATTGTAGGCCAATTTACGTGTCTTGTCTTAAAATTGTATGGGTTATTGTTCGTTTGATAACTGCAAGCATGGAATTTGCCGTTTTCACAATGCCATTAATATGTGTGTCAAAGGAGAGTTTATTGTCTATGTGGACCCCTAGATCCTTTTCACAGTCAGTTGTCATGATTGTATGAATTTCCCCTTTATTTTGAGTGTTATTGGCTGCATGTCTGTCTGTCTGTCTGTCTGTCTGTCTGTCTGTCTGTATGTATCTGGAGTCCAAGACGGTAGAGTCGCCAATTCTTTAAATATCTATTAATAATATTGTAGCGGTCTATGGAATATACTAAATTTCAAATGATCAGATAGCCATTTTATGAGTTCACTAAATTCATTCATAATTCTGAAAACAGTGTACGAGTCAGCATCCCCATTGGAGTACATTCTGTAGTTAGTTTAATTCACATTTACTACATGCACACATACGTCCCGATTTCAAATATCGCTTCTCATCTTGATCTTGTATAGCTTTGCTGCTTTTCCCTTTCGTAGTCTTGCATGACTCGGTTGTTTTTGTTGGAATAGGACGCTGGTCAATAATGCAGATGCCGGTCTAGATTCTACCTCCAGTTCATCCACCTCTGCAATTTGCTCTTGTGACAACATGGATGTCCCGACATCTGGATTAGGTGTAGAAGCTCGCTGGTTTTGAGTACATTCCGTTGTGTCCTCGATCTCATTTTCTAGCGTATCCTCATCTTGACAGGCGTGATCGACCTCCTCCTCCTCATCAAGCTCCGCTTCGTCTCCTGGTGGTTCCTGGTCTTCCTGTAGAAAACATAAAGCGTTATACAATACTGAATTATTTGACATGCTAAATAAAGCTATGAAATACTTAATTTCGCAAAACATGTGTATGTTTCAGTGCCCGGCTACATCTGATGACTGGCGAGCGGTGGCTAAAGAGTTTGAAGAGAAATGGCAGTTTCCAAACTGTCTAGGAGCGGTGGATGGGAAGCATGTGCTATTGAGACCACGTGCCAAGTCTGGTCCGTTCTTTTTCAACTATAAACACACTTTCTCTATTGTTCTCGTGGCCGTAGTTGATGCCGAATACAAATTTCTATATGTTGACATCGGCACAAATGGGAGAGTGTCAGATGGTGGAGTGTTTGCTGAGACCAATCTACACGAAGCTATAGAGTCAGGTTTACTGAAACTACCCGCACCTACACCTTTCTCCGCAGATGACACGCCGATGGAATATTGCTTTGTGGCTGACGAGGCATTCCCTCTACGCCGTTATATAATGAAACCGTATCCATATCGTCAATTAACAGCTGAACAGCGAATATTTAATTACAGACTATCTCGAGCACGCCGAGTGGTAGAAAACGCGTTCGGTATCTTAGCCAACCGTTTCCGAGTTTTCCTCCACCCCATGTTGATCGGACCAGAAAAAGCTGAACACGTTGTACTCGCCGCCTGTGCCCTCCATAACATGCTCAGAGAACGGTCTCCTCATTCAGCTCAAGGGATGATGGACAGGGAAGATGATGAAACGCATGAGGTAACTCCAGGAACTTGGCGACGTGGTGGTTGCATGGAGGAGATACGGTCTATGAAGGGCAATTATGCAACTAATTCGGCGAAAGGACAACGAGATTATATATGCAAGTACTTTAACAGTCATGTAGGTTCAGTCAGCTGGCAAGACCGCATGGTGTAGTTTGTTTGAATGAACACCAACCAAGATCATCTGTATTTTGATAACAATTGAAATAGAATATAATATATTTTCCAAATTTGTTGTATTTATTATGCAATTTTTGAAAGTATTAGTGAGCATGGCGATTGGCCAGTAGCATCATAATAAATATCTGATTTGTCATGTGATTACAGTAACCCAGGAGTGCATTCCGTTATAAAACATTTTCCTAAATGAGGAGACTATGCCATGTGGTTGTTTTGGTATTCACTTGTTCACCTGTTGATAAGGTTAAACGGGAAAAGCAGATTCTGCAAGTGCAAAGCTTTTTCATATGGAACGCACTCCAGCACAAACGAGTTTGGATATTTCCATGAATGTCAATTGCGTTTAAAGGTGGGACCCATATACATACCAAGTTTGACCTAGAAGTCCGGGGCTTTATATAATTGGCAAGGAACTCCAACTGTTGATTGAGCCATTTCTTCCGTGCAAATAGAGGTTTCCCTGGGCCCCCACTTTTCCCTACCTTGCAAAGACGTCCAAAGGCGCTCCTCAGAGATGACATCCTGACCATCACATCCTTCACTGAAAGTAAATTTGAGGTAGTGGTAATTCTTGGCCTATTTGCATAGTTAGGAATAGTTTTATATGGATACCGAAATAAGTCATGAATAGAGGTGGATTCTACATCTAAGGAAATCAGAATGTAGGCTATTGGGCAACCTGTGTGCGCGCGTGCGTGCGTGCGTACGTGCGTATGTGTGTGCATGTGCGTGTGCGTCATTCGTCTAGACAAATGGCGATCTGCCATTGACTTGTTTCAAGCTCTGGCCATGACAAATCGTTCAGTTAGTTTCAATGTATCTGTCGCATAATCATGCCTCGTGTTCATTACCTGATGTTCATTGCACGTGTATATTTCACAAGTACCTCCGATACATACCTGTACAGCCAAGGGTCTTGCTTATTTCCTCATAAAGCTTGCGCTTTGAAGCCGTATTATGGTAGCGTTTAAGATTTACGTTGTACAATTGCGGGTTCTCACGCCATAATTCTATCAATATGTCCTCATGTTCCTCATCCCAGCTGAACGACATCTTGGTTGAGAATGATTGTGCCACGCATGCGCTGATATTACGATTGTATAGATTATCTAGGTTTGTCTACGACAACGCCTCACACGCTACGATAGTCTACGCTACGACCGGATTTAGTCCCCGACGCCACGATTTTGTGTGCTACGTTCAGAAATTTTTGAACATGTTGAAAACTCTACGACGCCGCAGGATTTCCTACGCTACGTTATGCTACGACAGAAACGGCTAAAATCGTGTCGTAGGTGCTCTCAGACGGTACGATTTGCTACGATGACGTAGGCTATCGTGTCGTATCCTAAAAAGTCGTGCGATATCTTAGCGAAAACGTATCGTCTGAGGCGGGCTTATATCGACTTTAACGTTATTGAGTTTATGGAAATTGCGCCTTAGTGTGCGGGCACGTTAACGCGCACCGCGTATGCGGCGAAGGTGGCTTGTGTTATCAGTTTTCGTAACCCGTTCACAATAGTTTGCAAACTATTGCGGTTATTACGAAAACGGGCAGCTCAACCGACGCCCATTCATAAGTGTGTCTTACCAGTATTGTGGTATTTTCGTTATGGGACTTTCACTATGAAAAAGCAATCATATTCCGATTTTTCGTGAACTCATCTCAGACTACCTTGAAATTACAAATAGATGCGGTATGGATATGCACAGGAGTCTGCCGTTTTAGATACGAAAACGCGAAATCAAAAATGCTAAAACACGGGAGCACTATGTACTACTAATATATTTGTGTATATTATATAATTATAGTAGTATATAGTGCTGCCGTGGTTTCCTATTTTTGATTTCGCGTTTTCATATCTAAAACGGCAGACTCCTGTAGGATATGGGAGGGCAAAGAGAGGGGTGATTTTTGACAATTTTCAACCGGCCCCATGAGTGACAGATCGGATGAGTGCATGAGTGACGGGACTAACAGATAGGCCGACAAACAGAACGACTGACTGCATGAGTGACAGATCGGATGACCAACTGCATGAGTGACGGACTGACAGACTGCATGATTAACAACTCGGAGAGCTGTGTGACTGACGGACTGACGGACATACCGACCGACCAACTGCATGAGTAACAATCAAATGACCGACTGGATGAGTGATGGACTGACAGACTGCATGAGTGACATATCTGATGAGTGCATGTATGATGGACTGATGGACAGGCTGACAGGCCGACAACTGACCGAATCATATCCTGATTTTTCGTCAACTCATCTCAGACTACCTTGAAATTATAAATAGATGCGGTATGTATATGGGAGTGGAAAGAGAGGGGTGACTTTTTGACAATTTTCGACCAACCGACCAAGTGACAGATCGGGTGACCGACCGATTGCATGAGTGACAGCTCGGATGACCGACTGACTGCATGAGTGACAGATTGGATGTCTGACTGCATGGAATGGCTGACTACATGAGTGACAGATCGGATGACCAACTGCATGAGTGATGGACTGACAGACTGCATGATTGACAGCTCGGATAGCTGTGTGACTGACGGACTGACGGTCATGCCAACCGACCCACCGACAGACTTACTGACCGACCAACTGCATGAGTAACAGATCAGATAACCGACTGGATGAGTGACGGAATGACAGACTGCATGAGTGAATATCTGACGACTGCATGCGTGATGGACTGATGGACAGGCTGACAGGCCGACCGAATGAGCGACCAAACGACTGGCCGACTTACTGCATGAGTGACAGAGCAGATGACTGACTGACTGACTGACTGACTGCATGAGTGACAGATCGGATGACCGACTGCATGAGTAATGGATTGCATGAGTGACAGATCAGTGGAATGACGGACTGCATGAGTGACAGATCGGCTGACTGACTACATGAGTGATTGCCTGATGGGATGCATAAGTGGCAGAGCGAATGACTGCATGAGTGATAGCTCGGAAAGCTGTATGAGTGATGGACTGACGAACATGCCGACTGACCGACAGACTGCATGAGAGATAGATCGAATGAGCGACTGAATGCATGAGTGAAAGATCAGATGACCGACTGCATGCGTGATAAGAATGACAGACTGCATGAATGACCGATCTGATGATTGCATGAGTGACGGATTGATGGACAGACAAACCAACCGACAGAAAGGCCGACCAACCAACTGACCGACCGACTCCATGAGTGACAGTTCAGATGCCCGTCCGACTACAAGAGCGACAAATTGGATGTCGCCATGACTGACGGACTGCATGAGTGACAGATCGGATGACTGCATGATTGGTGGACTGATGGACAGACTGCCAGACCAAACCACCCACCCACCGACTGAGCAACCCACTGACCAAGTGACTCAGCGACCAACTGAACGCCCGCCCGCCCGTCTGACCGACTGCATGAGTGACAAATCGGATGACGGCATGAGTGACAGATCGGATGACTGCATGAGTGAGGGATCCGATGACTGCATGAGTGACAGTCTGACGGATTGCATGAGTGACATATCGGATAACAGCGTGAGGAATAAAGAGTGACAGTCTTGACTGAATAAAGTGACAGATCGGATGACTGCATGGGTGACAGACTGACGGACTGCATGAATAAGAGATCAGAGGACTGCATGAGTGACAGACTGATGGACCGCATCAATGACAGGCTGACGGACTGCACGCGTGACAGATCAGATGACTGCATTGGTGACAGATCGGATGACTGCAAGAGCGACAAATTGGATGTCTCCATGACTGACGGACTGCATGAGTGACAGATTGGATGACTGCATGATTGATGGACTGATGGACAGGCTGACATATCAAATCACCCAACCACCGACTTAGCAACCCACTGACCAAGCGACTCAGCGACCAACTGACCGACCGACCACCCGCCTGACCAACTGCATGAGTGACAGATCGGATGACGGCATGAGTGACAGATCGGATGACTGCATGGGTGAGGGATCCGATGACTGCATGAGTGAAAGACTGACCGACTGCATGAGTTACATCTCGGATGACGGCGTGAGGAATTAAAATTGACAGTCTTGACTGAATAAAGTGACAGATCGGATGACTGCATGGGTGGCAGACTGACGGAAAACATGAATAACAGATCAGAGGACTGCATGAATGACAGACTGATGGACCGCATCAATAATAGGCTGATGGACTGCATGTGTGACATATCGGATGACTGATAGATAGCATGACTGCATGAGTGACAAACTGACAGACTGCATGAGTTACAGATAGGATGACTGCATGCATGACATATCGGATGACTGCATCAGTGAACGATGGTAGAACGACCGACCACATGAGTGACAGATCGGATGACTGCATAAATGATGGACTGACGGATAGACGGATAGACCAAACTACCCTTCGGCAACCCGATTGACCGATTTCTTGAGCGATGGACCGACCGAATGCATGAGTGACAGATCAGCTAACTGCATGCGTGACCGACCACATGAGCGACCTATCGACTATATGAGTGACCAACTGCATAACTGACAAATTGGAAGACTGTTTGGGTGGCGGACTGCATGAGTGACAGATCAGAGGATTGCATGAGTGACGAACTGACAGACATGAGGACAGACCAAACCACCCACCCACCGACTGACAAATCCACTGGCCGACCGAACGAGCGACCAACCAGCCGCCCGACCAACTGCATGAGTGACAGATCGGATCACTGCATGCGTGACAGATCAGATGACTGCATGGGTGATATATCGCATGATTGCCTGAGTGACAGATAATATAATAATAATGTATGCGTGATAGACTGACAGATATACCAACAGACCGAACGACTGACTGCATGAGTGACAGATCGGATGATCAACTGCATGAGTGACGGACTGACCGATTGGATGAGTGACAGCTCGGATAGCTGTATGACCAACCTACTGCATGAGTAACAGATCAGATGATCGACTGCATGAGTGACATATTTGATGACTGCATGCATGATGGATTGATGGACACGGTGACAGACCGACCAACCGATCGAATGAGCGACCAAACGACAGACCGACTTACTGCATGAGTGACACAAAGCAGATGACTGCATGAGTGACGGACATCCTGAGGGACGAAACTACCCACCCATGCAGTGGTCAATCGACTGAGCAACCGACCGACTGCATGAGTGACAGATCGGATGAGTGATGGACTTCACGACGACTAAATGACAAACCTGCAGACTACCCGCTCGACCAATCGCATGGGTGACCGACTGCATGAGTGATAGATCAGATGGACTGCATTAGTGACATATCGGATAACTGCATGAGTGGCAGATAGGATGACTGCATGAGTGACAGACTGATAGACTGCATGAGTGACAGATAGAATGACTGCATGAGTGACTGACTGATTGACTTCCTGACTGACAGATAGGATGACATCATGAGTGACAGCTCGGATGATTGCATGAGTGACGGACTGACAAACTGCATGATTGACAGCTCGGATAGCTGTGTGACTGACGGACTGACGGTCATGCCAACCGACCAACCGACAGACTGACTGACCGACCAACTGCATGAGTAACAGATCAGATAACCGCCTGGATGAGTGACGGACTGACAGACTGCATGAGTGAATATCTGACGACTGCATGCGTGATGGACTGATGGACAGGCTGACAGGCCGACCGAATGAGCGACCAAACGACTGGCCGACTTACTGCATGAGTGACAGAGCAGATGACTGACTGACTGACTGACTGACTGACTGCATGAGTGACAGATCGGATGACCGACTGCATGAGTGATTGCCTGATGGGATGCATAAGTGGCAGAGCGAATGACTGCATGAGTGATAGCTCGGAAAGCTGTATGAGTGATGGACTGACGAACATGCCGACTGACCGACCGACTGCATGAGAGATAGATCGGATGAGCGACTGAATGCATGAGTGAAAGATCAGATGACCGACTGCATGCGTGATAAGAATGACAGACTGCATGAATGACCGATCTGATGATTGCATGAGTGACGGATTGATGGACAGACACACCAACCGACAGAAAGGCCGACCAACCAACTGACCGACCTACTCCATGAGTGACAGTTCAGATGCCCGTCCGACTACAAGAGCGACAAATTGGATGTCGCCATGACTGACGGACTACATGAGTGACAGATCGGATGACTGCATGATTGATGGACTGATGGACAGACTGACAGACCAAACCACCCACCCACCGACTGAGCAACCCACTGACCAAGCGACTCAGCGACCAACTGAACGCCCGCCCGCCCGTCTGACCGACTGCATGAGTGACAAATCGGATGACGGCATGAGTGACAGATCGGATGACTGCATGAGTGAGGGATCCGATGACTGCATGAGTGACAGTCTGACGGATTGCATGAGTGACCTATCGGATAACAGCGTGAGGAATAAAGATTGACAGTCTTGACTGCATAAAGTGACAGATCGGATGACTGCATGGGTGACAGACTGACGGACTGCATGAATAAGAGATCAGAGGACTGCATGAGTGACAGACTGATGGACCGCATCAATGACAGGCTGACGGACTGCATGCGTGACAGATCGGATGACTGCATTGGTGACAGATCGGATGACTGCAAGAGCGACAAATTGGATGTCGCCATGACTGACGGACTGCATGAGTGACAGATTGGATGACTGCATGATTGATGGACTGATGGACAGGCTGATATATCAAATCACCCACCCACCGACTGCGCAACCCACTGACCAAGCGACTCAGCGACCAACTGACCGACCGACCACCCGCCTGACCAACTGCATGAGTGACAGATCGGATGACGGCATGAGTGACAGATCGGATGACTGCATGGGTGAGGGATCCGATGACTGCATGAGTGACAGTCTGACGGATTGTATGAGTGACATATCGGATAACAGCGTGAGGAATAAAGATTGACAGTCTTGACTGCATAAAGTGACAGATCGGATGACTGCATGGGTGGCAGACTGACGGACTGCATGAATAAGAGATCAGAGGACTGCATGAGTGACAGACTGATGGACCGCATCAATGACAGGCTGACGGACTGCATGCGTGACAGATCGGATGACTGCAAGAGCGACAAATTGGATGTCTCCATGACTGACGGACTGCATGAGTGACAGATTGGATGACTGCATGATTGATGGACTGATGGACAGGCTGACATATCAAATCACCCACCCACCGACTGAGCAACCCACTGACCAAGCGACTCAGCGACCAACTGACCGACAGACCACCCGCCTGACCAACTGCATGAGTGACAGATCGGATGACGGCATGAGTGACAGATCAGATGACTGCATGGGTGAGGGATCCGATGACTGCATGAGTGAAAGACTGACGGACTGCATGAGTGACATCTCGGATGACGGCGTGAGGAATACAAATTGACAGTCTTGACTGAATAAAGTGACAGATCGGATGACTGCATGGGTGACAGACTGACGGAAAACATGAATAACAGATCAGAGGACTGCATGAGTGACAGACTGATGGACCGCATCAATAATAGGCTGATGGACTGCATGTGTGACATATCGGATGACTGATAGATAGCATGACTGCATGAGTGACAAACTGACAGACTGCATGAGTTACAGATAGGATGACTGCATGCATGACATATCGTATGACTGCATCAGTGAACGATGGTAGAACGACCGACCACATGAGTGACAGATCGGATGACTGCATAAATGATGGACTGCCGGACAGACGGATAGACCAAACTACCCTTCGGCAGACCGATTGACCGATTTCTTGAGCGACGGACCGACCGAATGCATGAGTGACAGATCAGCTAACTGCATGCGTGACCGACCACATGAGCGACCTACCTATCGACTATATGAGTGACCACCTGCATAACTGACAAATTGGAAGACTGTTTGGGTGGCGGACTGCATGAGTGACAGATCAGAGGATTGCATGAGTGACGAACTGACAGATATGATGACAGACCAAACCACCCACCCACCGACTGACAAATCCACTGGCCGACCGAACGAGCGACCAACCAGCCACCCGACCAACTGCATGAGTGACAGATCGGATCACTGCATGAGTGACAGATCAGATGACTGCATGGGTGATATATCGCATGATTGCCTGAGTGACAGATAATATAATAATAATAATGTATGCGTGATAGCCTGACAGATATACCAACAGACCGAACGACTGACTGCATGAGTGACAGATCGGATGATCAACTGCATGAGTGACGGACTGACCGATTGCATGAGTGACAGCTCGGATAGCTGTATGACCAACCTACTGCATGAGTAACAGATCAGATGACCGACTGCATGAGTGACATATTTGATGACTGCATGCATGATGGATTAATGGACACGGTGACAGACCGACCAACCGATCGAATGAGCGACCAAACGACAGACCGACTTACTGCATGAGTGACACAAAGCAGATGACTGCATGAGTGACGGACATCCTGAGAGACCAAACTACCCACCCATACAGTGGTCAATCCACTGAGCAACCGACCGACTGCATGAGTGACAGATCGGATGAGTGATGGACTTCACGACCGACTAAATGACAAACCTGCAGACTACCCGCCCGACCAATCGCATGGGTGACCGACTGCATGGGTGACAGATTGGGTGACTGCATGAGTGATTGACTGATTGACTTCCTGACTGACAGATAGGATGACATCATGAGTGACAGCTCGGATGATTGCATGAGTGACGGACTGTCAGAATGCATGAATGATATATCAGATGACTGCATGAGGGACAGCTATGATGACTGCATGAATGGCAGACTGATCGACTGCATGAGTGGCATAGGTGTGTACAATATCACGTACAATTGCTGAAATCACCTGGACTTTAAAACAATCCGCCATCGTATTACAATTGTACCATAAATAACAAGCATAATATGGTGAATTGGCACAGGGGCGAACGCCCCTTGATGGGATTGTTTTCCGCTTCCAATCGCGTAAATATTGTTGAATTTTCTTATTCTAGCGCACAAATATCTTCATATGATTCACTATCAAGCTATCACCAAAATGTTGATACACGAGAGCACGCTAAAACACGCGAGTAGGAGAAGAAAATTATGTATCGGAACATTCGCAAAATCGTCGCTGTCACGAGAGATTTGTTTACGGGTTGTGATCTACTTTCGACTGGTGAAGCCCTTCTTCTTATTGAATGGCTGTTCCACCATTTCACGAGGCACAACCTATACATTTAAAATAAAACATATCCACGTTGCATAGTTTTAGGCACAATTCAAGTTCAATGATAGGGCGATCTACATGGAAAACCATTTCATATTCCATTAGATTGTATGGAAATACGCTAAATACGCTTGGCATATTGTACGTTTGCTATTATTTTTCATTTAAGACTACTTGGCGTGACATAGTACCTTTAAGCATTCATGGAGAAACATATCTTTCTACTTCCGCATCAAGACAAAGAGATTTAGCACGTCATCTTCCACATCATCTGGTATTTTTTTGCCATCTGCTAGACAGTGCAGATTGGTCTTCGAGCAGGGACTCAACAAAAGGATACATAGTAGTCCCAATCGTTTTGTAAATGCTTCCCATGTCTCTTTTCAATTTACTGACTTTTGATTTTCCTAGTTCATGGTATGGATTAGCAGCCTTCCTTCTTGCTGCATTCTCAAACAGACGCCTAACTAGGGCGCTTCTAGCTGATTTAGTAACTGTCCAGCGCCTGTATTTTTATGGAACGCAGCGATTCCAGTTTGTCATGAAACTCCATCTGCATTGATCATAATCTCTAGTGCTTGATCCACTGGTTACCAGACAGAGGAATCCAATGACCTCGCAGATAAACCACCTTGTTCATGTTGTTACATTATGCCAGGATGTGTAGTATCCATATTCAAGAATCTAAGATAGTATAAATACATGTAGCATGTATAATTGTGGCGAGCATGGACCTGAAAAGATCCACATTATTTGTTCGTAATCTCTACTGAGCAACCTGTATTTATCAACCATGCCAATGTAGTTCCTCCAGAATTGCGACTTAAAACCGTGTTTATCAGGTTTGGTGTCATTGCAGAAGCATTCATATGCAATCATGATAGCTATGCACTCATCTGTCTCCTTCACATCCTTCATTATCTCAGGGGATAATGGTGTTTGGACAGCCTTTGGGGCTTCAACCAAATGTCCATAGATATCATTTGCCCCCTCCAGCTGCAAGAATAAATCAAAGCGCTTTCTGCGCATAGCTTTTGCTAGCAGCACATGACTTCTTCTTCTTGTCTAAGTATAGTGTTTACCTAACGAAAACCCATTAAGGGATCCTTTGGTGAAGACATGACCTTCCACTAAAATGTGGGATGGAGCCGGCCCATCTATGATCCTCAAATGAAATAGAAACATTGTCATACTTAGGTCGCTTAGTGCCCTGCAACTGGAAAACTAGTTTGGTTATAACCAACTTATAGGTTGTTGCAATTCAATCTTCCTTACACTCTTCAGCAAAAGTAACATGTCTTATCACCGTGCCATGTAGGAGGGGCTACGATGTTTGCTAAGTAGCCTAACTTCTGAGCGGGTGAATCTGCTTTGGTTATTGTGGACGTTTATCCAGAAAACATTGAATCATCTTTGGTTATTGTGGACTTCTATCCAGACAACATTGGCGGTTGCTTGTTTTGTGTTGCAAGATATTGTCCATGCAACATCTCTGGCAACACAGTCTTGGTAGTCTACAGGTGTGTCTATTATTTGTATATCAAAGGATGAGCGGGTGAATAATCTTTGGCTATTCTGGCACTCTATCCACACAACATTGGTATTTGTTTGTTTGTTTTTCAAGATATTGTCCATGCTACATCTCTGCCAACATAACCTTTGTAGTCTGTTGTTGTTGTTGTTGTTGTTATTGTTGTTGTCTGACTGGCTTTAATCCTTTGAGCCAGTATACAGAATCCAATAGAAACCTGATGGTTCAACAGGTATATCTTGTACACTGACCATCATGGATTGTTTCTACTGTATTAAGGTTTTTCTTCTCTCTCTGAGGAGCAAATCTATGTTCTTTATTATTATTTTATCATACATGGGACAATTACATGGACAAAGTAATTAATTACAATTCCAATTACTTTGCAAAACGTTCATTTAAATTACAATTACTCCATTTTGTGAATGCAATTAATTACAATTATAATTACTTTTTACAATATATATATATATATATGTATGTATCTGTGTGTGTGTGTGTGTGTGTGTGTGTGTGTGTGTGTGTGTGTGTGTGTGTGTGTGTGTATGTGCGTGCGTGCGTGCGTGCATGCGTGCGCGCGTGTGTGTGCTTGCGTGTGTGTATGCATGTGTGCGTGCGAGGGTGCGTGGGATGGTGGGTGTGATTTGGTTTCTAAGCAATGGCAAGTGGGTGAGTGTGCCTGTGTGTCCTGAATAAATACACAAAGAAATGTATTAAGTCATACTTTTATATTTGATCATATATGTAGTTTAAAGCACTAGTATAACAACAGACGAATTATATAGTTATTATATTAACCCTTTAACGCTCAAGTCGGCAAATCCATTTGTTGACAGAGAACATTATTTTTGAAAATTTACAAAGTCTGGAACTACCAACTCGATAATAGCCAGTCACTCCAGTGGTATATATTAAAAAATAGTCCTCTATTTGTCTGTAAATGGATATGTCCTATGAGAAAATGATCTGTCTCAGGTCTGCATATCATCATTAATCCTTAACATTTATCACTCTGGAGACAAAATTTTCAATTTTCAAATTAAGTTAAAAGATATACTATTTCGTGGACAGCGATATCTTTCACCAATTTTGTTTCTTTGCTATTGACACAGTGAAAGATAGAATACCAGAGAGGGGTTAAATGACCAAGCCTGTGGAAAATGACTTGGTGCCATAATGTTCTTTAATTTTGGACAAAGGATTATATGGTTCAGAAGTAGGCTCCTCGAACCCTTCTTCCATGAGGAATTCAATATGTGTTTTATAGACATTAACCAATGGACCGTTCTAGTTTTAGCAATGCCCCGCCCATCTCTAGCTAAGCTGCACCGCACCTCGCTATACAGGTTAGCTGTTGAATATTTTGAAACTAATTTGACTGGATGCTGTTATCGCCTAGCGCATAACCAAATTAGTTTCAAAATATTGAACAACATGTTTATTAAATAGCAAAGACATATATTTCGTACAACGTGTGAGACTATTAAGCATCTAAGACGGACTAAATCCAGTCATGCATGCTGTAATTGATTATGACGTCATACTAACGTCACGTAGATGAGTATGACGTCAGATGAGAAAGTCAATTTCTTTGAGGCTTCTTTCAGAAAGATTTCGCGCACAGTTAAATTGGTTTCAAAATATTCAACAGAATATTTATTAAATAGTAAAAACAAACAATTTGTACAACAACTCATGTTGTAAAAACGTTGTAGATAAGTCTTGGTCAAAGTGGTTTATGGTGCTTCTTGGATGTTCTGTTGCTGAGTAATAAGGACAATCGCGTTTAAATGTTATAACTTGAGGTAGTCCTGAAATTCCGTGAGTAGAAATCGTAAATAACTCACTAATCGCATACACGCCTGAGGCTAGAGACGACTTGAGACGACTTGCATCAAGCCATTGTCAACCAAATGTGAGTAGTGTTCAATCAGGCGATAAATTCTACCGACTCTACTTACTCTACTTACTTTATTAACACAATTAGCTGTGACCGGCACAATGATCAGTGAACGGCAAATAGACAGACCGACAGAGAAAATGGCTGCACAGCCCATGGCAGCTAAAGGTAAGGCATCGACATCGCCAAGGGGTGGGGATATGCCCGGTCAACCGCCAATACTGCCGATAATCTCACCAAACGTTTTCGATAACGATGCCATAAGCAATGTGATCTGTGACTCGAATGCTGTTCTGTGGAGGTCTATGGAAGATACAATGCCTCAAAAAGGGGTGGGTCCAAGTAGTAGTGTCGGTAGTAAAATGATACCACCTCCCTCAACTGGATTTCCATTTAGACAAATGAGCCCCCACCTCCCTCAACTGGATTTCCATTTAGACAAATGAGCCCCCACCGCCCTCTCAATCCCTGTGGCATAGGTTGCGGGGGCCACCACAGATCGCCGAACAGCTGCCAGGGAGGTAGGATCATCCTGACACTACTACTACCAGGGGCTGAACGCTCATTTAGAGAGAAACCTCCACAGTGATATACACCACTGATCGCCATCAACCACAGGGCCGGCCTCTCTCTCTCTCTCTCTCTCTCTCTCTCTCTCTCTCTCCTCTCTCCCTCTCTCTCTCTCTATTCTGTGTAGGCTCAGACAAACACGTAGTCTCTGTCAGAGTCGCATCGGGCACCGCCTTGTGATCAACCCCAGACACATCTGAACAGGTCTGAACGCCCATTTAGAGACAGGAATCCACAGGGATATACACCCCCACAGGTACTGATCGCCAGCACCACACATAATAAGGTCTGAACGCCCATTTAGAGACAGGCATCCACAGGGATAAACACCACCTACAGGTACTGTCGCCACACATAATATGGTCTAAACGGCCATTTAGAGACAGGCATCCACGGGGTTATACACCACCCACGGTACTGATCACCACACAGAATAGGGTCTGAACACCCATTTAGAAACAGGCATCCACAGGGATATACACCACCCACAGGTACTGATCGCCACACATAATAGGGTCTGAACGGCCATTTAGAGACAGGTATCCACAGGGATATACACCACCCACAGGTACTGATCGCCACACATAATAGGGTCTGAACGCCAATTTAGAGACAGGCATCCACAGGGATATGCACCATGAGTACTGTTGCACAGCTTCGCGCTATTTCAAAGCAATTCGGCCTTAGAGGCTACTCTATGGCCAAGAAAGCTGATCTGCTCCAGATGATCGGACAGGTCAGTGTCGAGGAGGGACAGAAGCGCCCATCCACAGGGATAATGAGTACTGTTGCACAGCTTCGTGCTATTGCAAAGCAATTCAGCCTTAGAGGCTACTCTAAGACCAAGAAAGCCGACCTGCTCCAGATGATCGGACAGGTCCGTGCCGAGGAGAGGCAGAAGCGACTCTCCCGAGCAATGCAGACGGGAAGGCTTCCAGGGCTTACCAAAGATGATCCTTGGAATCTCCACAAGAAAGCACAGTGGATCCGTGAGCATTGTCAGTTGGATAAGGAGGTGAGCGCTAGCTTGTGAGCCAAGACTGTAACGAGGCAGATGGCGGACCATCCACTGGAGCGCTTACCTCCCCTACGCAGGATCGCTAAGCGACTGATGAGGGGTCCAAGGTCTGAACCCTTAGCCCGGAGCATAAGGCAAGAAGGCGAACACATTCTCGACCAGCGTCTCGGCGAAAGGGAGATAGAGGATAGAGGACGCCGGTCAGTATGCTGGACATTCTTCAGAGGTCTAGAAGGAGACCTCACAGGCCAGATCATTCAAAAGAGCAAGCATACTGCCCAGAATGCCTTCTACCTCCGCTACACCCATACATATCGCATCCGTCACATCGAAGACGGTAGGGTGATGCTCTTCCACAAGAATGCTCCAGGGAGCCAGTGGCTGAACACGATAGGAGCAGCTCAGGACTGGGTGGCAGCAAGATAGCAAGCCTGCCTCGAGACAGACAATACTGATCGATCCAACACCAAGTGGGCTTTCGTTCGATCAATCAACGTTGAGGTCAGGGCTGTCATCGACCGCCAACCTCTACATGGGACAGGCCCCCTCCCAGACTGGCTGCTACAGAAGAAGCGTATAACTGCCCTCGACACCTGCAGGGACACCATGTGTCTCTGGAGATATCTAGCAGTCCACCGATGAGGGAGAGCTGATAGAAGTACAGCTCCTGCACGAGAGCTTGCCACACAGTTCTATGGCAAGACGGTACCTGATGTCCGCAAGACATCGTTGGATCAGCTGGACAATGTAGTTCTTCACCAAGATCGGGATTCGCGTGTATGGACCAACCGAAGAGGGCACCTGGCACATGATCAGGCAAGCGGCTCACTACCATGACACCATGACCATTGGAGTGTGGGACCACCATGCCTTCTACATCAGGAACATCTCCAGGCTGGCACATACACTAGTCTGCAGTCAATGTCAGCTGAGGTTTACAGAGGCATGCAGTCTTCAACGCCATGCCGATCACTGTACAGGCGGCAAAACAAAAATCGTGTGTCCTGGCGAGAAGGTCGAGGCGCCACAGTCTGCATTCTATCCGCCCAACCATCCAGTTCAGCGACTACTCATTGGATCGAGTATGAGTCGAGAAACAGAGGCATACACATACACCATGTAGAGTGTGGGACCGGTGGTGAGCGTTGGATCGAGGGCGCTCCCATAGATGGTTATGATCCGACCACCAACACCGTTTACCAGTTCCATGGCTGTCACTGGCACGGGTGTCCACAATACCTGCGAGTTGAGGATGCCGAACAAAGATACCACAAGACAGTTCTGAGAGAGGAGAAGCTGAGAGCCTCTGGATGCACGCTTGTGGTACAGTGGGAGTGCTGCATAAAACGCTGCCCAAGCATCCCTAAACGAGTTCGGGCAGTCCCATACCCACACTACATAGTTTACGACTTCGAAGCACTCCTAGATGGTATCAAGACTCATCCTACGGAGACTCTCACGACCGAGAGTACTCACATACCTATCTCTGTGTCAGTTGGCTGCTCCTTAGAGGGCACCACGAGTGAGCCAACTCACCTCTGCAATCCTGACCCCAAAGAACTGATCAGAGAGTTCATGCTGGAGATCCAATGGCGAGCATCTCTAATGCGGACAAGGGGTAGGGCACAGTACATACCAACAGACCTGGACAAGCTCCCAAAGCGACAGCAGCGACTGATCAACGAGTGGTGTGACCAAGTGTATGTACTGGGGTTCAACTCTTGGCGGTATGACCTGAACCTCATCAAGAAGTACTTTGCCAATGAGCCGACTGACAGTACAGGTACAGTGAATGTCGCCAAGAAGGCTAGTTAGACCATGTTTCTCATAACCCCTGAGCTACGGTTTCTCGATGTGCTGAACTGTGCAGCCAAGGAGTCTCGTACGAGGTATGGGTCAAAGCTTATGGGTGTACACAGCAGAAGAGCTGGCTCCCATATGAATGTTTTGACACACATCCAGGGCTTCCTGACTACTCAGCATGGACATCTAAGCTCAAGGGTGGCTACCTATTGATGCAAACAGAGTGGGAACAGTGTAACCAGACATTCAGCGAGCATGGAATGCGGACATTCGCCGACTGGCTGCGATACTACAACAACCTGGACGTCAGTCCGTTCATCGAATCCCTAGAGCGGATTCGGGAGTTCTACACAGAACGAGAATTAGACATCCTCAAAGATGCGGTGTCTCTCCTAGGTGTGTCACTGCCGTACCTCCTATGTGGAATGACTCAGCACATGCCAGATGTTAGCCTCTATTCACCGGACAAGGAAGTCTACGAGATGCTGAAGGGTGCTGTTGTTGGTGGTCCCAGCATCGTGGTCACCAGACGCCATGAGGCCGGTGTGGCACGAATCTGCCAGAGTGAGCATGTCTGCCAACGTCTACTCGGCTATGACGCAATTGCTCTGTACCTGTCAACGATGGCCAAAGAGATGCCATGTGGTAAGGAGAAAGTGTGCCATTGGTTCGGTGCCAGTGGAATAGCTAGCTTTAAGGAGGCTCTCCTAGCAGACAGTTGGTTTGGATTTGCTGAGGTGGATATAGAGGTCCCCAAGGCTCTGTGGGCAAAGTTCGAGGAAATGCCTCCTCTCTTCTATAACCGCGAGATCCCAGTAGAGGCAATCTCATCTGAGATGCTGGCATATCTAGAGCGAATAGGGAGGAAGCGGCCCACTACCCAGAAGCTGGTCGGTGCCCTCTCTGGCAAGAAGTGGCTGCCGTATGCCCCAACCGTCAAGTGGTATATAACCCATGGCCTGGAGATCACTGCTGTATACCGCACCATAGACTATGAGGCCAAGAACCCATTCGAGTGGTTCGTGGAGAATGTTATGGAGGCCCGCCACTTGGGAGATGTAGATAACAGCAAAGCGCTCTTGACAGATCTCTTCAAACTCCTCGGCAACAGAGCCTATGGGAAGCTCATTGAGGCCCTAGAACGCCATAGCACCACCAGCTTCACGAAGGATGAACGCGTGGTAGACAAGGCCCTGTGTAGTGCATGGGTCGAAGATCTCGAGGAGATCGGTGAGTCATACAAGCTCCAGAGTGACAAGCTGAGAATCACTATTCGAAGGCCCTTCCAGGTGGGGATAGCCGTTTATGAGCTCACGAAGCTGTGAATGCTGGAGTTCTACTATGACTTCCTCGATCGCTACCTAGTTCGTGACAGCTTTGAATACCTGCAGATGGACACTGACTCCGCGTATATCGCTATAGCAGGCTCCAACCTCGACGACGTCATTCGCCCTGAGATGCAAGCAGAGAACCAGGCTCATAAGCAGGACTGGCTAGCTTGGGACAAATGGTCTGGACGGAGTCCGGGACTGTTCAAGCTCGAGTTCGAAGGCTCTTATGGCATCACTTTCTGCTCCAAATGCTACTACGTGGAGAGCGCAGCTGCAAGTAAGTGCTCGGCTAAGGGAATGTCAAAGCAGCAGAATGAGGTCTCTTGCCAGAGGTTCTACAGTGCCCTACGTGGCGGGGTGGACAGAGCTAAAAACCAAGGCCTATGCATGCGCAACCAGGGTATGGTGACGTATGCGCGGGGAAAACCTCGGACTCTCCACTTACTATGATAAGCGCCATGTGCTGCCAGATGGGGTCCATACCGAGCCCATCGAGTATCATGTTGGTACACTAGGGGGTGGTAGCTGTGTGTCTTCAGGGACCAGCTGAAGCTCTTCTACGACAAATGGTCGCCTAGGCACTCCGTGCTGGCATGCCAGGTAGTACAGTGTAGGCCGCCCCTCTGCCTCCACATACCTGTCAAGCCTGTGAACATCTATCGACCACCTTCCAGCTCACCAGGCTCATACAGGTACCGAACCAGAGCAGCAGGTGGTAGGCACTCCTCTCCCTTGTTCGCTCCTCTAGAGCTGTGACCAGCAGAGTGTTTGATAACCTGTACCAGCTTCTTCCCACTTAGCGTAGTAACCTCGGCATTGGATCTCTCCACCACAGGAGGCAGCCCTCTCGCCCATACTTTAGAACGCTCACTCGGCGCGGCCATTTCCTGGGCGTATTGGTGTGGGAACAGTCTCTCTGCCAGTGTCTGATTCCACCGCTCAACGATAGCCTGGGCACGGTGATGCCCTATCTCGCCTCGCTTAACTGCCACACCATGTTTCCGCATGAGGGCTGCAGTCTCCCCTCTGAACTCCTTACCCTCATCCACCTGTATCAATTCCGGCCACTGGAGGGGATTTTCCGAAGCCTCGTAGACACCCTGTAATGCCTGAGCCACATGGCCAGCTGACTTGTCTGTGAGCGGTACTGCTGCCTTGTACCTACTGGCGACATCGACGATGGTGAGGGCATACTTGTAGGTCTTACGACCAAGCGAGTCATGTGGAAGGAATAGAAAATCTGCCTGGTGAACTCTGTTCGGGACAGTTTCCTCGAAATGGGTATGCCTGATGTGCCGTGGATGAGGTCTGTATATCTGCCACATCGCCTGATGGCTGAGCCACTGGCTAACTGTCTCCAATGTGAAGTTGTGGCCCTTGCGACGTGTAGCCTCGAGTAGTTGAGGGGGCTCATGGTAATATCCACCAGGCTGATAGTAGAGTTCCTCAAGAAAGATGGTTGATAAACTCCCGGATTTCATTACTGACATCCACTCCCATCCTGTCATGCACGGCCTGGGTGAACTCTAAACAGACGAACAGACGGCCGTCATTCATTCGACCATCACTGATGACCTCCTCAAACACCTCCATTCACTGGCGTCTAATCTCTGCTGGATCCTCACTGAACAGTAGTTTATCGACCAACCCTCGGAAGTTAAGGGACTTGACCAGGTCGTACAGCGATGCCATCCTTATATAGTATGGCTTAAATGTTCGTCGGCCCAGATGGCTGCGAGTGCTATGGCAATGTACGGTAGCCAAGAGCCTGCGACTCTGAAGAACATACCTACTCCTGAGGAGATGGCTGGTAAGGCTTCAGAAATCTTCTCCACCCCATGGAGAGCATTGTTGTTGATCTTGTGGACTGTCTCGCCAGCCTTCATTGTGAACAGAGCAATCAGAGCCCCACCTGCTGCCAGCGTACCGATAGAACCTTTTATGTAAGTGTGATAGATTCCTTTTGCTCTGTATATTAGCTTGCGGGATTCAGGCGCGGTCTCCGCTACATCATCATACTCACCCGCGGTCTCTGCTACATCGTGGTCGTCTGCATCATAATCATCCTCCTTATCATAGTCCTCCTTATAGTCCTCGTCATCTATATCCTCGACTGGATCAGCCTCTGGTTCATACATCGCTCTGGAGATCCATTGCTGGGGCAGTTATATAGTAGCTTTAAACTGTAGTCTATAGCATGGCCTCCACAATCTTGAATGCGGGCGTGTTTGCCTTAGTGAACTGGGGCCTCAGCTTCGCTGACAAGAAGGCAGCAGAGGTTTAGCGTGGGCGTCATAACCAGGCGATTGAGAAGCTGTCTAAGGAGAAGTTTGAGTACAGCAAAGCACTCGAGCATATGCGCCAGAAGGGGGCAAGCCAACGACAACTCCGAGCTCAGGCCAACCAGAGCCTCAAAGAGGCAGATGAGAGTCTTGATGAGTACTACGAGGCTGTAAAGATATCTTAGCCAACACTCGACTATGAAGCATCGACAGGTCAGAAGACAGCAGAGCTTATAGTAGTGGTGGCAGCTGCAGCAGTAACGACAGGAGTCATGCTCTACGCACGCTCAAGCTGAATACCTGATGTGTTCGACACGCATACCTTAGCATAGCCAAAGTAATGTACCGTCACACTTAATGAGCGAGTCCCAGCTATGAGGGTTCTGATGTTGAAGCTGAGCCGGTTGCCCTGATAAGGTGGGCTGTCCCTTTCCCCGAGGTGGTGATGGCCCTCGAGTGCTGATTCGAGGTCGTCGCCTCCACTGATTAGGCACAGAAGTGCATATGACTTAGTTTTCTGACTGTAGAGTTGGCAATCAGCAAGCTCACGTACCTCACCAAGAACATTGGTTCCAGCAACCACAGGCTTGAAGTTGTCTAGCTTATCCACCTGCTGGATGGCTCCTCCCTTCGGAACCAGGACCGCAACAGCGACACAGTCTGACGCACCACGATGCAATGTCAGCTCTACCCGTAGGTTAGCTGTGGCTTGGACCTGCTGGTGTTCTTGCTCCACATGCACGATCCACTGTTTGGAACCCATTTGCTTCAGCTCCTGGTCATTCTCGTCATGCCAGACATGAAGTCTTGGAGCATTCATCGTCGCATCTGCGAGCTGCTCAGTGTACACCTGGAGGAACAGCCTATCCTGCATGGCGGCCGGATTCATGTGTGTGTTCTCAAGGAGGGTGACGAGTGGAACTGCCATGGGCTTCTCGACACACGCCCATAGTTCGAATTCCGTGAACCCCTCATTGCACCCACAGCATAGTACCCCTTTCCCTTCACATAAAAGGTTGGGCCACGACCCAGCAGACCTAGGACTCAGTACTCATCGTTCACGTAGGTGGTGACCACGGTGCTGTTGCTCTGCACGATCTCCCACCTGTTCACAACCTGCGGGAGCTCTACCGTCTGTTCTATTGTGCTCTGAAGCTTGAACTCGGGTGTCATGCTCTTGATCTCGTGCAGTTCTGCCGAGATTGCAAAGTCAATGTACTTCCCAGCAGCGGACAACGGGTTCTCATATGGATACTGTGTCGAATGACCGTCAGGCAGTCCTTCCAAGGATCAGTGTGGTGTGATTTCGCAGGTTCAATAGCCCCATCTGGATGTTGCACATACTGCAGCATGTTTACGGTCTGGATATATAGAGGGGTTAAACGGCTGTCATGTTTGGTAAAGTTCTCCAGCAGATTGTCTATAGGCAGCAGGACAAGTCGGCACAACAGTCAGCATGACAGCCATGGCGTGGGCGTGTGGCACAAACCAACAGTTATTCTAGCTCTCCAAAGGGCGAGGGTCAACCCCAAAGATCTACTAATGGTCGGGAAGTGGGCTGCCGTATTGAGCCTCCATAGGCAAGAAGAGCGAGATATGCTTGATAGCCTCCAGTCTTGAGCAAATAACTACTTCAGGGAGGAGGTCAGTGCCGCTGTAGTGGAGAGCCATGACACCGGTCATGCAGAAGATACTCAGGAGGGGTTCACTGTTGGCTGCAAGGAGGCTGTTGAGCACATCTTCAACGAAGAAGGGCGCAGGAGATTGGCCAGTGATCTGGCAGGATTTCTGAAATCCCCAGATACCTACCAGGACTACCTCATCAAATCCGCTCGCAAATCAGATGCTCGTTGTGCATGGACAAAGTGGATCTTCCATGAGAAGTTCCAGAAGAAGAGAGCCCTAGACTCTGATCCTCAGTGGGTAGAGTTTAAGCGACAGGCTTCTGACGAAACTGACGAAGTTCCTCAAACTTCTGACGAAGTTCCTGAAGCTTCTGACGAAGGTCCTCAAGCATCTGATCAAGTAGCAGAGACCGCAGACGAAGTAGCGGAGCCTGTGTAGCCTTCTGTTGACTGAAAAAATAAGTTGCGGCAGCTGCGACAGTCTGTCAGTGATGATGCGTAGAGCAGGCTAGTTTCCTGGCTGGATTCAGCTTGTAGGTGAAGGTATGCGCCTTTTCCAGAGATGGCTTGAAGTGTGACAGCTCACCTGACTCCTTGTTGCTGAAGATGAAGCGGTACAGCTCAGCTGCCCTCTTTACACCTGCGATAAAGTCCCCTTTGGTCTCCTTGAGGATTAGGCTGTCCTATATGGTCTCGAGCAGGGCACGTCCAGACTTAGAGCTGAAGCATAGCAACTGGGCATTGTGGCGGATGTCTGGTGAGATCTCGCAGGTGTACTTCTGAAAGAGGATGAAGACAGTTATCTTTGTGTGCCGGATGCATCTGGTGATGTTGCTGAGGTAGGTAACTGTCTTCTGGTCCATTGCATGGTCATCGATAACTAGAACAAGTGGTTCTGTCAGTCGGGCTGCTAGCAGCTTCTCCATCAGTGCTTGCAGATTCTGCGTCTTGGTGATTGGGCCATTGTACCATCGATCATTACTGTCAACCGCCTCAGACACCAGAAGGATGTATTGAGAGTGTAGATGTTCGGCCAGGAGAGCCCACAGCAAGATGTTTAATCATGTCCTGATGGGGAAATGATCAGCACCACGTGGCCAGCATCGGCGGGCCTACTGTCGAATGGTACAGACATGCGTGCGGGGGATGGTTAGCACTTGGTCGGCGGTAGCCTCGTCTATATCTGGGATACTAAACGGCAGTACTTCCTGCACCAGCTCTTTCACCTGCAGAGTGGGGAATCCTGCACCTCCGGCGGATACGAAGGATGTGTTGGAGGCGTCAAGCATGAAATCCCAGCAGCAGCTGAGAAGATAGCGTAGAGCGCCTGTGTCAGCACCCACAGTGTCTAGTACATCCAGTATCTGTGTGATACATGCACGGGAAGCCATGACTATCCTGTGGTCTTAAACGGCAAACCAAAGAACCCTTCCTCACCTCTGGTAGCCGGAGGCTGGCGGTAGCACCTGCTTGGCCATCGAGAGTGATATGGCTCAGGCCGAGGGTGCCTATCTTGAGATTCTCTCCATCCTATCGGAATAAGCTCCGTGGTTTCAGGAGATCCTTAACCAGGTCCTGTGCATAGGACCCAGCCATAACCTTGATGGCTCCGGCCTCATCGACTCTGAGTATACCGAGCATCGTCACCCTCTCCTTGATGCCCATCTCCTTGTATACTGTCTTGGCCTTGTTAATGGCCGATTGTCCTACCATATCAGTGTTCCCGATGCGATCACAGGCTGGGATGGTACCTCGGATCTCCCATGGGTCTCTCTTCTCATCGAAGTCTAGGAAGGAGGTAGGGGCAACAGTGTCCTCTGAACTGAGGCGTGCCTCGCCTACGTGAACAGGATCGCCCAGCTCTTTGCTTTCTAGGTCTGTGAGTGACAGAGTCATAGTCATATCCAGACGGCTTAAGCCTACTAGTCATACCCCCAGTGAAATAGTTGGACATAGGAGGACCACGCAGTCGCCCAAGGGAATAGGTAGCAGTGCTCAGGGTACTGGCCCTCTCTGCAGGGGCATGCCTTGTGGGCGGTCCCCCATTCCCGGGCATTGGCGATCCTCAGTCCGCGTGCTCGACTATGGGCTACACACCTCCATCCGGTACACCATGCCTCATATTCTGCAGAGGTCTCATTATCCATCTCTCACTATTCAGAGGGGTTAAACGTAGGCGACGATGATCTCAGCCATCGCACTCGTTTCTAGCCCTAGAACCGCGGCCTCCATTAGTGTAACACATTCACCCATGATCTTGGTGGCAACAGTGTAGGAGGCACCACTGAGGGCGATCTTTGGGATGGGGTGAGTTATCCCGAGACAGTGCCCAGCCACCCCACTCACCACTGTAGCGAGGACAGCCCCAGTGGTGGCAGGAAGAACCTCATTTCCCCCTGTCATCTTCACCACAGCAACATTCGCAGCCACGTTACTGGCGACATGGACTGCCAGAGGTTTTGCTTTGGTCAGTAACTTCTGTGTCTTGGTTCGCAGCAGGTTGTCCACCTTCTGAAGACGTGCCTGGCTCTTGGGCAGTTGCTTCATGATCTGTACCGTTGACGTCATTGTTTAAGCACTGAGTATACAATGCGGTTAAATGTCTGCGTCCCCTGTCGAGAGAGCTAATAAGATCTTCCCAGTCTGCATCTGCCAGGTGGCCGGGTTGGTACTCAGGAATATTCATCTTTCTATTGAGACATCTTAAACATGTCCGGGCTCACACTATGTGTGAAGTACTGTGATGTCTTCTGGAGGGAGTTGAAGGACTACAAGAAGAAGACACCGGATGAGCTCGCTCAGCTCTCTGATGCTGAGCTGACAGAGGATCTGACAGCTGTGAAGCTCTATCCTTGATTTGGCAAGGGACAGATCTGCTTCCTCGAATACCTTATCATGGGCGGGAGTATCGTCGAGCAGCCCCTGTGAGCTAAAGGTTTCTACAAAGATCGGGAGTATTTGTCAGATGTGTTCCAGCAGTTGCAGACCACCATGGCCTCACTGGACTCAGAGATGAACAAGGCTCTGCGATACAACAAGCTGGAAAAATGATGCGCTGCCAAACCCTCCAGCCATTGGATGTGCATGTTGGCAGCGGGTATAGTGGCTGTAGGGCATACCGAGTTGGTTTAGTGTCTCACCATCGCCCCCACTGTTACTGTAGAGAGTCAGGATAGTCTTATAGCTGAGTAGGCTGATCCCGAGGGCCATGATAGTTAGGCCTGACACCACACGTGGAGCTACCATGGGAAGCGGTGTCGTGTCGACTGGCTGCAGTGTCGGGGTGTCGGGAGCTGCTGTGTCGACTGGCTGCAGTGTCAAGGTCGGAACAACTGTATGGCTCGTACTATGCGTAGGTGCGTTGATGGCAATGTTGAAGCCGAAGTGGACACCGGGGGAACTCCCCTCGACTATCATGTTGTTATAGCCCATGACTTGGAGGTCCTCGATGTTCACGATCATGTTGCTCGGAATCAACCATAGGTGTGGCGAAATAGCAAAGTCAAGTTTGCGATGGGCCTTCTGCAATCCCTGCTGGAACTTAGCAATAAGACTACTGGGGTCTGCCACGATGATCATATCCTCAACGAGACTGATGAACATGGCCTGGACCTCTTCTCCGCTGACACCATCTATGGAATGCCGCAGATGGGTCTGTGCCATAATGAGGCAGTAGCACAGTGCTTCCACGGACTGGTTGATCCGAACGATCCCTGCTGGTGTGAGGCCTGAGGTGGTGTGTGGGACAAAGTACTTCCACACATATGGATAGTCCTGCTGCAAGCCAGTGATGTGCATATTTTGCACCAGCACTCCAGGGCGGAGTCTGAATCGAACGAGAATGTCGCTGTCTTCCAATGGCCTACTCGTTGGGTGGGTTCGATAGGGGAATCCTGAGTAGTCATGTCTGGGCTCACCGTACATAACCCCTAGACCGCTGTTGTCAACACCATGCCACCGATAGTCTGGGTGAGCGCTTACCTCTCTCTGTACTCTGCTGGCCGCTGAGACACTATGACTGTTGAGCTGTGGGTCGAAGGCATTTGTATCAGGGAGGCTTGCACCCAGCTCATGGAGGATTCATCACACCATGAAGTACACGTGGAATCTGAGACAGCTGGCGATGAGCACAGCTTCAGGAGTACCAAAATAGGAGTGAAGCCGGGTGGAACTTACTCCACATCCTACCGTGGCACACCACATGGCAAAGTTCAGCTGCTGATTCCAGTATGAGAGGCTTGGAGCAGCCATCCAAGTATGAGCTTGCTTCGCATCCTTGATGGTGATGGGGTGGTTGGTCAGCAGTCGTGGGTTGATGAAGAAGCTGGTTCGGGACCGTCCATCCACTGTGATGGAGAACGGTGTTAGCTCTGGTATATCATCCAGTAGACGGCTCGGGTCAGTCAAAGGTGTACCCAGGAGGGGCGGTTGGCTCCGGATGACTGTCGTGAGGTTCAGTGGGAAGGCCATCTATACTGGTGTTCTTAAAGCTACCGTACAGGCAGCAAACTATTTGAAGTCGTCTCAACTCCAGAAACCAGCGAGGCGACCTCGCCGTAACATCTCGTTTTTTAACTCCTCCATATCAATCTGGCCGCTGGAGCCTTTGGGCTATTGCTGTCGCACTTTAGGTTTCTCCATGTGGTACAGGTCTTGGTGGTACTCTTCATCGGTGACCTGGCCATCCTCGAGAGCTTTGCTGACGGACTCGTCGATAGTCCGTAGCATACTATGTGCCGGTGCCACGTACTTAGCATGCTTCTCCAGCCTCCTTGTGATCTGCCACTGCCCCACCCCAAGCCCGTGGCCAAGACAGTGGTGGCTACTGTCATGCCACCCAACGGGATGGCGACGATGGCCCCCACCCCTGTAGCGAGAGTAGCCACAGCTGCCACCCCAGCACTGGCTCCAATAACACCCGCAGCAGTGGTTGTTTGCGTGAGATCATTGTATGCTGTCTTATATCGCATGCACATTCTGCTTTCCTTTTCTGCCTCATGGGCGAGATTCTGTCTGATGGTATCTATCTGCTGGAGTTGCCAGCCGTGGATGGTACCGCCCTCGTCAGCCGTCAGGGAGGGGTATATTTCTGGTTGCTTCAGCCACTCTGATTTTGCCATAGTATACCTGGAGATTAAACTGGCATCACCTGCAGAATCTGCTCATGAGTCCTAGAAGGGTACATTTTGGAGAGCCTAGTGAACCATGCTAGCTTGCTGGTTTCGAGACAGACATCACTTAGGCAGAGGTCATCCAGCACTATGTCGGGTGCCAGTAGCTTTCTGAGACATGACATCTGGAACTTCACCTTATGACCAAGATAGTAGGTCCGCCACTGGATGGCTTTCCTGGTCTTACACTTCTGCGCCATCTCATCTTCCCACTGTATGACATCTAGCTTATCCTCATCTGTGAAGACATCTGGATCATCATCCCGCTTACTTTCTGCTGCATCATCTGCGGTCTCCGCTACATCTGGCTCATCGTCGTATGTGAAGACATCGTCCTGCTTACTCTCCTCCAGGAGGGCCTGCCAGTATCGGGAACCTTCACTGATCCTTCGCCTCCTTGCAAGGCTCGCGTTCTCTTGATACCAGTTCTCCCGCTGTAGTCACTCTCGTTCTTGTTGCAGTGCGAGCCTCGTTTAAGGCCTTTATCTGTGCAGGGGTCATGAAGGGCTGAACCTCTTTCTTCATCATCTCGGCCAAGGTCAGATAATGCTGGTATGATATCATGTTGTCATCAGGTCAATGAGTAATAAGAGTGTAAACTCTAAATGGGCATCCGATATCCCATCCGTGCTGGCATATATGTTAATGGAGGGGCTGTCAAACACATGATTTACAGGTGTGAACATGCTAGGACTGATAGCTTTCGATAGGTTACTGTTGGCACCTGGGAGATACTCTATCACGTCCCGCCCGACTTCTACCAGTGAGCTGCTGTGTGCACTGCCCGGAGGTTGATGTAGCACATTGGCGTGTATGTATGTTGTGCCCTGCTGGGGCACCTCGAAGAGGACCCATTCTACACGGTACTGTACCGCCCGTCTCCCCTCTAGAGAGGGCGAGATTACGTTCTCACCACCGGAGAGCAGCACTCGGACAATCGGCATGGTTATATGTCTTGCTTAAACCCCTCCTATAGCATGCTATGGAACCCATTTTGCTCACTCGACTGGTCTTGCTGACCTGGCATATGTGTACGCAGTTGTTGCGGCCAAGGTAGACGAGAGCGATGGCAAGTCATTCACCCTACAGTACGAAGCAAGCTCAAAGGCATTCTCCCTCCACCCAATTGGTGGTGATGGGGGTGGAGCTGCTCACAGACTTCAAGGATGTGACGAAGGATCGCCTGGGTCGCAACATAGATGGCCACAAGATCGTGTTTCGGTACGATTTCCTGAAGAGGAAGTACATCCTCGAGCCGTTGATTGAGCTCACGGATACAGAGGTGGCAGACATCAACACCCTAAATAACGACATCATCTTTCATCTGGTCAAACCCTATTCGAGCGGTGCCCCGCCGATGGCCCATGATGGCCTGCTATTGACCCTGGCAAAAAACCTGCAGTTCATGTTTGAGAAGAATGAAGTGTGGTACCGCGCTGGACCTGGGTGTGACTGGCAAACATGGTTCCCCCTATATAAGCATCCTGCAGTCATTGACATAGTGATTACTCCTCTCTCCACTGTTGTGAAAAAGGATGGGACAGATCGAAAGCTCTAGAATCTGTGATCATCCTTCCTCACCTACATAGGTGAAGGTGTCTCACTGACGAGGGTGGGTTACCGGATCGGGGTTACAGGTGGAAAGCTCCTGCTGTGTCGTCCATTCGATGGATCAGAAGAAGCTGTTAACCTCCAGGAGGGCACCATACGGGTAGATGGTGTGTCACATGTCTCTAAAGTCAAGGGTGCTGTTAAACTGCTTCAGCGAGTCGGACTCACTAGCCCACAAATGACTCATATAGTCCTAGAGCTACGTTTCTTAGCCAGCGGCAGAGTGAAGTAGCTAGCCCCTGCCCCTGAGGGGATGAAGATCACTATCGATCCGGATGGAACAGGGCTCGATCTGGCACAGATATTTCTCGAGGGGTTCACTCTGTTCAGTTTAACTCTTCATATATAGCCATGATTCTCATCATACTGCTCGTGCTGGCGTCTACAGCAGTGGCACAGGGCGCTGAGACTGCCATGATATTGGATGCCATGTGGGCCCACTTCCGGTATGACCCCAAGTACAATCCTTGAGTCGACCCCTTGCGGAGAAACATTTACGACCGCTTTCACCCACGTGAAGAGATCAAGTCTGTCTGCACTTCTATGGGGTGGAGAATGTAGGCCGTGGTTGTCTGCTGGAGACCCCTGCTCAGCACCAGATTCTCTGCGTGACATGTGAACATACCAGATGCTGCCGTGGTTCACATGCTAATCACTTTAGCCTCCTCCGAAGTGAGCGTTGTTAAGGTAGATGGAAGACCCTGTAGGTGGTCCCATCATTCCGATGCGACTCTGGCAGAGACTACGTGTTTGTCTGAGCCTACACAGAATAGAGAGAGAGAGAGAGAGAGAGAGAGAGAGAGAGAGAGAGAGAGAGGCCCTGTGGTTGATGGCGATTAGTGGTGTATATCACTGTGGAGGCTTGTCTCTAAATGGGCGTTCAGCCCCTGGTAGTAGTAGTGTCGGGATGATCCTACCTTCCTGGCAGCCGTTCGGCGATCCGTGGTGGCCCCCGTAATCTATGCCCCAGGGATTAAGAGGGCAGTCGGGGCTCATTTGTCTAAATGGTAATCCAGTTGAGGGAGGTGGGGGCTCATTTGTCTAAATGGAAATCCAGTTGAGGGAGGTGGTATCATTTTACTACCGACACTACTACTGTCCATTATCCACCATACCCGCGCCACAGACATTAGCAACCACAGTAACTATATCAGTGCCAACATTTACTACAGTAACAACGTCTATGGCAACGATGTCACCATCAACATATCAACTCGTGACGTCGCACTCTCAGTGCTTACCTGGTACAATAGCAATGAGAGCTGCGCCATATTTCGGAACCGTTAGACCAGTGGGATTACATGATCAAATTGTGCCACCAAATCAGGGGTTTAGACATGTGTTTAGCCCATCTGACAGCATTCCTGATAGATTTCCTATCTTCCATAATACACAGCTTCAAACCCCGCCCAATGACAGGGAATTAACGAACATTACATGTAACACTATCGTTGGATCTATCGAACGGTTATAAATCCAAATGAATGGACTCAACGAAACTCAATCCAGGAAGTACGATGCTCTTAACCGAATTGAGACTATAGAGCAGCATATGGTAGTTTTTAGGGCTGCTATGGAGGGAATGGATCGTCGCGTGGCAGAGTTAGAGGGTAGGTCCGGTAAGCAAGATGCAGCAATATTCTTTAACAATGACGGTATGGCAGCAATGAGGGAGGAAATCGCTCAGTTAAAGCAACATAAACAGGAAATCCAATGAGAAACAGAACAGAACGTGGACCACGAATCCAGATCCATGAAGTACAGTTTACTGTTTTTGGGAATACCGGAGAGTCAAGAGGAAAACGTTAAGGATAAACTAGATAACTTTATAAGACATGAACTCAAAAGTTCGGATGACGTTGCGTTCCAAAACATTCATCGTGTGGGTAAAGAACGTGGACCGCACAGAAAACCAGGATCCATTATAGGCAAGTTTCTCTTATATAGTGATTTGGCGCGGATACGTAGTGCGGCAATTAACTGCTTAAAAAGGTCCGAGTTTTCTGTTATCCAGCAATTTCCCTTTGAGGTGCGAGAGCGAAGAAAACAGCTCGTTCCTATCATGATGGAAGCTCGCCGCCAGAATCACAGAGCTAATCTGGCCTATAATCGTTTGTATATCGACGGACAGTTATACATTGGTAACGGGAGAAATGCGATTTAGCATCATACAACAACAACAACAACAACAACAACAACAATAACAACAACAACAACTGCAATTACAACAACAACTATCCTACAATGTTGAAGAAAGGAATAAGTATACCGTTCTATGCATTGATGATGATGAATTTAAGGTACATAAAAATCATGACTTTAACTCTGACTCTAATGCCCTAAATATTAATAAGTGCACGCAACAACAACAACAACAACAACAACAACAACAACAACTACCACTACTACTACTACTACTACCACGACAACAACAACAACTCCCTCAACAACGACAGCAACTACAACAACCACGACAGCACCACTACCACCAACAACAACACCATCACCACCTCCACCACGACCACCACCACGCCAACCACCACAACCACCACCAGCACCAGCACCACCACCACCACCACCAACAACAACAACAACTATTACAACAGCAACAGCAACAACAACAACAACAACAACAACAACAACAACAACAACAACAACAACTATATTACAATGTTGAAGTATGGAATAAGTATGCTGTCTTATGCATTTATGATGATGAATTTAATGTACATAAAAATCATGACTTTAACTCTGACTCTAATGCCCTAAATATTAATAAGTGCAGGCAACAACAACAACAACAACAACAACAACGACAGCAACAACAACAACAGCAACAACAACAACGGCGAGGAGCACGAAAATGACGGCGATAAAGACAATGGTAATGACGACGTCTACGCTGCAGCTAACAACAAATAAGAAAACAGCTGCTTGATGCATATTGCCTCACTAAATATATGTGGACTAACGACTAAGCGAAATTTCCGAGAATGGCAATTTTTTTTGGACAGTTTCCACATAATATGCCTCAAAGAAACGAATTTGAGCGATTATGATAATATCCGATTCGACAATTCGTCGCTGTTTTGACGAAGGGGCGAATATTGAAATTCACAGCTTTGAGAAAATCTGTTATAAAGTTTTCTGTATTTCTCAACGCAGATAAAGTCACTCTTAAGTGCATGTATCACTCAAGAAGACATACCAGTGGAAGGAACTCGCCCCCCTCAACGGACTACATATTAATAGTATGTGGTTGCATAATTAATAGTGCAGTACCCAATTAAAATACATATTCGCCTCTTCGTGAAAATTTATTTTTATGGCGAGATTGGAATACTGGTGATTCGCCTAATATTCGCCTGTTCGTTGTGAACAATTACTCGCGTTCACTACATTTTCGCTTCTTCAATTTCTCATTCAAACATTAATTTATGATGCCTAATGATATTAACACTTTAAGGCCTACACCAGCCCAATCCACCCTTTGCAGTGGCCTTGAGAAATGTCCATTTGTAGACCAAGGGAAGACTATTTTGAAAACATGCCACTGGAATGACTGACTCTATGACCGAGCCAGTCATTCTAGTGAAACATTTCCAAAAATAGTCTTCCCTTTGTCTTGCAAATCGGCATTTTCTAAGAGAAAATTTGTGTTTTCTTGACTAAATTTAGTCATTAAAGGGTTTAAAATAAAATCCAACGTGGGGTGAATTGAAACGAACTAATCAATGCATTAACCAGATGGCAAATAATGATGTAAATAGATGTGTCATCCATATATATCCAATGTTAACCATTTAATTCCTTTGTTTTGTCCAGAAGGCTTCAATTTTCTAATGGGTGATGTCCATTTGCCGAAAAACAAATGACTATTTATGGAAATGTGTCACAGGAATGACTGGCTCTGTCATCAAGCCAGTCAGTCGAGTGATACGTTTTCAAAAATGGTCTTTTATTGGTCGGCAAATTGATAGTTCTTCACACTAGTACATCGTCTTGATCTGGAAATCTCGTGCTTTCATGGTCAATGTGGTAAAGCCTTGTAGAATTGCCTATGATTTGGGTGCGAAATTACTGGCGTACGTCCACTTGTCAATTGCATTAGGTCCCTGTATTTCAGTTGTGATAATTTCGGAGGATTTTGATAGGCATTAGTGGGTATTTGATTCAGAGATGATAAGTTCCGTCTCTCAGACATGTCCGAAAGTGAGAATTCTTTCTGAAAATGGGACAACTTGAACCCAATTTTGTTTGGCTCAGATTTTGATACATTAAGTTGCTTAACTTTGGTCCAGTCTATCTCAGACCCATCATGCGCAGTTCTTACCCTCAGAATACCAATATTGCTAGACAGGCCTTTCCAATTGGATAGGTCACATGTTGACACCTCAATTACATTAGTTTTTGCTCGCCTAGATAACTCTATGATTTTTGTCATTTGAGAAGGTATCATTACATCAGTTACTCTACGTAGACGACGTTCAACACAGCTATGAACAGAATCGCCCTCATTTTGACCATGATATGGTTCGAAGAAATGAAGGCTGATTGTTTCTACATTTACGGAGTTAAGGAGAAAATACAATAGCATTGTCCGTACAATGCTTTTCTTATTTTGCCCTGAACACCCGTCAGAGAAATGTGACACATGTTTCACCTTTTGTTCACCTGCACGATTGTCAATAGATGTAAGATAATGAAATAGATTGGATGCAATTTCATTTGCACCCCTACCAGCTTGTCCCTCGTGCCAGAAGTATGCATTACAAACTCTAGTAATAATGTCAAATACTGTAAGATTGTAGCAAGCGAGTCGTCTTCTATAGAAAATGTCAGCACGATTACTCTTGGGCAAATAAAGGACCTATTCTAAATCAAATGAGTCAACATGCCTTGTTGCATTTCCACTGGCCTTTATTTTTTCATCATTTTAAATTTTACGCACTTCCTCCGTTTCAGAGATATGCTGCCTATAAACATGGCCAAGGCTGTCTTTTGTCTCCGGTGATGCACTGTGAAACGTAGCACATATTTCACACTGGTCTTTCTTCGGGATGTGGAACTTTAGTTTCATAGATTTGAAAACTTGAAAATATAACGACCGTGACTTCAGTATCTGAATTTTCGGATAAAAACATATTGTACATTTTTGCCAAACTAAGATCTGGTGAGAGGTATTGATTGCTTGTGTCCTTGCGACAGAAATGAGATTCCATTTTTGAAAATCTTTGAATATGTTCAGTGACTCTGCGTCGAATCTCAATATCTCTGACTTTGGCACTATCCACACGACCCCCACGTTTTTCAGGTTCTAAGTTACCAGTTTCATCAACTTTACAAAGTACAGTCGCAGCGATTTTTCACTTATTCCAATTGTGTTTAAAAACATCTTACGACAGACTGGTAATAGGTTACCATGTGAACCTGGCAGGTTGTATGATATAGTTTTTGACTTTCTACTGTCCACCCCATTCACACGTCGTTTTGGAGGTGTTGTTGAAACATGCTTAGAAAGTCATATTCGTTGTGCCTGCAAATCTCCCAAGGAATAATAGGACAGAAAGATTTCGTCGCGCTGATCATCTACGATTTGATTACATAGCCTTTATTAACACACCATTTAGATGAACATACCTCTTTCTTTTGGCGAGCCTTAACCAAATTGCCACTTTTCTCTGATGTGTAAGGCATACCACACGCGCGCATTTCTTTAACATATTGCCGTTTTGATTGCGATCTGGCTTGTGGAACTATTACAGGTTGTTCTGGCGACTCTTCCCTTTGACATCCTTCAACAGCAAAGCTTTCATGGATTGGTAAAGAAGGTTGGCTAGTAGTAATTTGATTTACACAAACAGGGCAAATATCCAAGATAAAGTGGTCATAGCATAGTAATGTTTGTCAATTGTCACGAATACATGCTGCAAATATTTCAGAATGTCAAGCCTCTGCTTCACAATACTCGTCTACAGCTGTCAAGATGTCACAGACTGATTCTGGCTCAGATGTTGGGTGCACGACGGTATTATCTTCACTGGCATATGAATCAATGACGGAAACTGGCTCAGATGCAGTGTAGACTGATGAAGTTGGCTTATCCAAATTCGATCTTACTTCTGATGACGCTATGTTATCCTCTAACATCGTGACGTCAGTAGGAGTGGGAATTACTACTCTAGCAACCTTTGCTGCTGGAACATCATCTTCTATCATATCGTTTTCTGTTCGAACGATTGTTCCAAAGTACCGCTTTTTATCATCAGGACAGCACATTTTAATTTTCCGCCCGCTAACAAATGTTTTTCTTTTTGAACCGACAAGCTTCACGTCTTTTGAATTTACCACATTTTGCGTACCATCTTGCCATTGCACTAACATATCTACAGAAACCATCTTAGCTATAGAACTTAAAGCGTCACAGGCAACGTATTGTACAAGATGACTCAAATATTTATATTTTAGATCAGTATGCCGACTAATCGACTTTAATTTACGTGACTATTTTGACAATTGGGTATATTTATATGTCAGGAACATACGAAAATACACAAAGCCGCTTATTTGCCTGTTCGTGAAACACGGTCTGGCATGTCAAGACAATATTCGCACTCACCATGAGTGATTTTTAGCTCAACCAGCAAGCTTTCCATTGTTTAGCAGATTGTAATGTTTAGTTAACACCACAAGTAAGCTATCTGTGGCAAAAAGTCAAAATTTAAAATTTGTAATATTCGCCCCTTCGTCAGAACAGCGACGAATTATGAGGCTATAAACAAAATAAGGAAGGGGAATGCAGCTTCTGGTGGCATTTCAATTATAATTAAGAAAGACATTGCACGGTTCTGCACAGTTGTTCATACGGAAAATAAGTTGGTTTTGTGGATTATTGTATACAAGGATTTAACCCATTATGATGAAGATCTTCTGTTGAGATCTGTCTATATCCCTTGTGAATCATCTAAGTATCACACAAATAACGTCTTCAATGAAGTTGAAAACGATATTATAAAACTAAAAGAACGATATGAAATAAAATGTTTATTAGGCGATTTTAATTCTAAAATGGGAACAGAACAAGAATTTGAACAATAGTGCAGCTAAAACATTTGGAACTAAAAGAAATTATAAAGGAAAGGCACAGAAACAACACCACGATGCTAAGAAACAAAATACTATCCATAAAACACCACATACTGCACAACGCATGAAACGAGCTAGCAAAGAATACAAATTGATAATTAAGAGATATGCCGAACTTTCACGGAAACATATACAAACCAAGCTACGGGGTTTACAGAAGCATGATACCAAAGCTTTTTGGAAAAGAATCAATAGCAAAAATAAACCTGACGATAATGAGGAAAAAATCGATCTTAACTCCCTTTTCCAGCATTTAAAAAAAATCAACAAAGGTGACGATGAAGACCAACTCAACGCGCCAGACCTAAACACGACAGAATGCCCCGAGCTCGACATAAAAATATCTAAAGATGAAATAAATAAAACTATATAAAGAATCGCAAACAACAAGGCTTCTGGGACAGATAATATAATAAATGAATATATAAAATCTACAAGTCATATTATGTTACCCATATATGGAAAATTATTTAACTTAGTTTTCGATACAGGAATTATACCTGAAAAATGGCTTATTGGCAAAATAATTCCAATATATAAAATCAAAGGTAGTAAACTAGACCCATCCAATTACATTATTAAGTTGCATTGGGAAGTTGTTCACATCAATATTAAACGACGGATTGAAAGGATTTACAGAACAATATGAAATTATATCTGAATCACAATCTGATTTTAGGAAAGGCAGGTCGACTTTCGACAATATCTTTACATTATATATTATTACAGAATTGTTATTTTCACAAAAAAAGAAACTGTACTGCTGCTTTATTGATTTTGAAAAGGCTTTCGATACTGTGTGGAGAGCCGGCTTATGGAGCAAGCTCCTAAAACGGCATATGTGGTAAATGTTTTAATATAATTAGTAATATGTATAGATCAATCTCCTCATTCGTTTTTCACAATTTTGAATCATCCAAAAGTTTTGCGTGCAAGATCGGGGTGAGGCAGGGAGAGATCCTTTCCCCCATATTATTTTCTCTTTTTATAATTGATCTCGAGAGTTATCTAAAAGAACAGGGTCATGATGGACTCACATCTTTAAGCAGACTAGCAGATGATCTACATGTCTATTTATATTTATTGGAATACTTTACGCAGATGATACCCTCCTAATGGCAGATTCAGAAGAATCGCTACAAAGATCCCGATATACATTTAATGATTATTGTCAAATTAATTAGCTGAAATTAAATTACAACAAAACTAAAATAATAATCTTTGAAAAACATTTTCAATTAGGCACCCATGATATTGAAATCGTTGATGAATATCTTTTCCTCGGCGCTATGTTCAAATATACTGGACATTTTCTTGCATGTAGAAAACGTAGCGCAAAACAGAGAACTAAAGCTATGTTTGCGCTAATACAAAAAATTAAACGCTTTAATATTCCAATCGATTTGCAATGTGTATAGTATTTGATTCGATGGTTCAACCTGTGTTATTGTATGCATCAGATGTATGGGGTTTCGAAAATGTAGATCTACTCGAACACTGCCAAATAAAGTTTTATAAAGTCTTACTAAAATTTAAGCAAAGTACGCCAAATTCCATGGTTTAAGGCGAGTTAGGCAAATTCCCCATAAAAACCATCGTCCAGTGCAATATGATCCGATATTGGGCAAGCCTAGGCAATGCTGGATACAGCAAACTTTCATCACTCCTCTATTTCTGCGCGGTAGAACATATGCAAACAAATAATATACAGATCAAATGGATAAATAATATTAAAATGATTCTTGACTCAACGGGACAAGGTAACGTGTTTAGCTTAGAAGATATTAACCAGAAGGATCTAGTCAAACGAACCAGACAATGCTTAGAGAATATATTTATGGACAAGTGAAAATATGATATTAACGTTTCAAATAGGTTGACATTTTATGCCCTAATAAAACGGGAATTTAAATTTGAAATATACCTAAAGAAATTAGACACCAGAGAAACGCTAATACTATGCCATTTCAGAACACTCAACCATCACTTAGAAATAGAAGCCAAACGCTGGGTGGGAATCGATAGAATGGAGAGGGTATGCGGAACTATGCAATGTCGTAGAAGAAGAAATACACTTCCTCTTCGTATGCCCGAGATATGAAACCTTTTTGTACTCGACTATTATAAAAGAAATTATACAGAAGACAAAATTAAAAGTCTATTCCAATTATGCAACGAACGTGTTTTAAATCGATTATGTAAACATTTATTGCATTCCAAGAAAAAGAACAGATAATTGTTCAGTGTTAAAAACAAAATAAAAGATATGTAATCAAGCAAGCACATAACACCGATGACGACGACAAAAACAACAACAACAACAACAACAACAACATCTGAACTGCTATACTACTACTACTACTACTACTACTACTACTACTACTACTACTACTACTACTACTACTACTACTACTACTACTACTACTACTACTACTACTGCTGCTGCTGCTGCTGCTGCTGCTGCTGCTGCTACTACTACTACTTCTACTACTACTACTACTACATCTACTACTACTACTACTACTACTACTACTACTACTACTACTACTACTACTACTACTACTACTACTACTACCGATACAACAACTGCTACTATGTTTTAGATCATTGCCAATCCAATAATAATAATAATAATAAAAATAATAATAATAATAATAATAATAATAATAATAATAATAATAATATATTGTCGAGAAAATAATACTTAACTGTAACTTATTATGTATCTCTATATCACGTATAATGTACATATATCTCTACCGTCAACTGTATAAATGAAAAGCACGCCTCATATGCTACAGTTGTAGCCTGAGAGAATAAAGGTATCTTGACTTGACTTGGCTCCCGGACTCCGTTGGTCGTCATTCCTGGTAATCTGAATGCTGGTCATCACAGAGAAAAAATCCTCACACCCCTTCATCGTTCCATTTTTCCATAATAATGGCAATATCCAGATTTTTCAGCAAGACAATGCCACTAGTCACACGGCTAGAGGCACTGTGCGTTACATGCAAGCACAGAAAATCAACTTTATCAATGACTGACCTTCGAAAAGTCCTGATCTTAACACACACCCACGCACGCACTCACGCACGCACGTACGCACGCACACACGTACGCACGTACACACATACACACACAACCCCTCACCCCCACCCCAACCCCCGCGTGCGTGCGTGCGTGCGTATGTGTGTGTGAGTGTGTGTGTGCATGCATGCGTGCGTGCATACATTTGTGCATGCGTTTCTTGCGGCCGTCAGGTGGGCAGGCGAGCTGGCATGTCTGCGTGCATGTGTGTCAAATGTTAAGAGGATGAACCGCGGCCCACCGCTCCCTCGTAAAACCGTCTTCTCTGCTTTTCCCTCATAAACGGTTTTGCAGACGGCGGAGCCTTGCCCGGCCCCACTTCGTGCATGTGCAGAACAGCTTGAGAAATGACATCTGTAGTTCCGACGTTTTCCAAATGTACACCATCGGGTTGAACAGACTGTTAATCAAGGTCAGGAACACACAACTGTTGAAATAATAAAAATAATAATAATAATAATAATAATAATAATAAAAATAATAACAACAACAACAACAACAACAGCAATAACAATAACAATAACAATACCAATAACAACAACAACAACAACAAAAACAACAAATAATAATGATACTCATCCAGACACACTACAGCATTCCTGATGATGATAATGAATGACTGTTTTATTAGGTTGGAACGAGTGGAAACTTCTTTCATCTACACTTTGTTTTCTTCAACCTCTCCTCTATGTCTTGCCCTTCACGAGCATCTTGAGCTCCGTTAGTTTGTTTTCCGTATTTAGTGAACTTACTGGTCTTCGATTACGTTGTTCGAGGTCTGATCGCGAAACACTTAATAAGGTGTCATGACGTCCAGTTTGCTACTTATGCGTGGTGGCACCTAGGACTGAAGACTCCAATGCTTCCTTTGGTATTCGAAGAACATAGCCAAACATTGACCATTCCTATTGTGCTATCCTCACAGACAAGAGAACCGTGTTGCACAGTTTCGGTAGTGCTTAGATTGAGTTTATGTTGTGTGGCCAGTGGTGATTCGTGATGGGTAGCAGATGTTTGAGATGACACGATGACACGCATCTAGCCTGTTCAAGCGGTACATTGGAACTGACCAATGTAGCATCATATAAGTAGTGGTGATGGCGCGCAGGACTCTGCGCACCATCACCACTACTGATATAGTTGGCGCTTGAGTTTTATAGCATCGAATAAACAGCTCCGAGAAGCACTGGATAGCAATGTCTCTTGTAAAATAAGGAGAAATGAGCCAAGGCTGTTGTTCGTTCTCCACTTCTCTTTGCCCCGAGGTAAGGTACATACGTTACCCGTTCACCAGTTTCCATTTTATCGGCAGGGATACATGTGTGAAATCTGTGATTTGAGAGCTGTTCTGGAGCTATTCGAGGCAGGTCAACAAGGGGACGTTTTTCCTCCGCGATGAAATAAACAATTTCTCCATGCTCCATATCTAGTGGTAAATCTAGCTTTGAGATTGGAAGGTTTGGTCTGGTCCAATGTTCTGAATAGATTGTAGAGCTGCAGCCGTGTCGTAAGTGAAGAGCACTGGTGGTGTACTATCTCCTTGCAGTGGGATATTAATCTGCCAAATTGTGTAGAAAGTGTTGATTTGACGCGAACACTTACTTTTGTGTTTGCCAGCAGCAGTCTCACTAGTCGTAGCTCGTCATCGTCACACTCACGCGCATAGGCATCAACAGTACAAAGGCAAATTAGTTTCAAGATATTCAACATATTACCCGTGTCGTTACATTGAGATTGGCATTCTGGAAAATCACAATTTAAACTATATAAAGTACTCTCACCACGTGCAAAGTATGGGCAGAGCTTAGCTAGGAATGGGCGGAGCTTAGCGAGAAATGGGAGGCACATTGCTAGAAATGGATCCTTCAATTGCAACTTACACTTTATAGATGTCATACTCTATCGTATCATATAAACAAAGGCATTGACAGGGAATCGAATCCGCAACCGACAAAAGCGCCAAGCATCATAGCCGTGGACGAGTTTGTGGGCTATGATGCATGGTGTTTGTCGTCGGTTGTGGGTTCGATTCCCGGTCAAGGCTAAATTACCATAATGCCACGAGTTCTTGGATAACTAATGCATCGAAGTATTTTCATTGATTATTAGTATCGGATAATAATTTTATATCGACAAATCAGATGAATACGGTCGTCATCGCGAGATTTGATATCACCACACCAACCGAAGTCGAATGTTAAGGACGCACTTCATGAGCAATACATTAGTGCACTAGTCGCTGCCTAGCAGCGACAGCGCAACACTACCGCTTGTGACGTCTCAAAGTATAAAATATATTTTTGTCAATGTATATTGTTAATCATATAAATAATTAACCTTTCCAGTTTTAGATATGCCCCGCCCATCTATACCTAGGCTCCACCCACGCTTCGCTAGTGGTGGGATTGATCGATCCCTGAACTCCGTGACTATCAATTTCCTGAAAATATACAGGTAAGTTGTGACTATTTTGAAACTAATTTGAATGGGTGCTGCAACAGCGCCCAGTCAAATTAGATTCAAAATATTCGACTGAATATTTAGTAAATAATAAGGACATACAATTCGCACAACGCGTCTGACTATTAAACATTTAAGACGGACTATATCTAGTCAATCATGCCTTAATTGATTATGACGTCATCATACACGTCACGTAGTTTATTATGACGCCATATGATTGGTGGATACACTGGAACGGTCAATTCGCAATCGTCCGCTAATAGATTTATACTGGGGTTTCATGGATCGAGGTTATTAGGAAATAAGCCAAAATTCCAGTTTAAATGATAAAAAGAAGTTTAAACTCTGTCCCATCTAATATCACTATTATCAACCCCATCGAAAATTCTCACATTGTACTCATTAAAGCTCGTCTATTGTGGGATTTTCCTCTCCCATAGTGTATCCCCCTTGTGCACTCCTCCCATATAAAGGACGACATTCAAATCTGTCTGTTATATTGACTTCGGACCAGGAGCGATCACCCACCTGATCGTTCCCTACTAACTAACACATTTAACAAGTTGTACACTGATAACATTATTCATGTCTCACAAGACCCCACCCACCCACCCCACCCACGCACACACCAGTGTACATTGCAGTACACTTCAGTCCAAATAATTTGCATTTGCTATTTTTGCGACATCAAGGTTAAGCTTTGCAGCCACACTTGACTAATTCTCTGCAATCCTCGGCTGCTTCTTAAAAATGGTCGAAACTAGCATTCAGGAGCGATCATTTTTTGCCCAACTACAACCATGAAGGCTATGCTGGTTTGGTTCTGACTGAAGACAAGTAGTCTAAAATGCTTGCTTGGTACTGTGACTGGCTAACATGTTTCTGTAACGTGGCCTGGGAAGGAAGAAGGTTATCCATGCCGTGTGCCGATTTGTAGAAGAGCTCTTGCCTCAAGGCTTTTACGCTGGTCTGATTGCTTGTCTTGTCATACAAAACAGATATGAATCTTTTCAACCAGGTAAACGGTGCCATTTGCAATTCCATGACCGTCTTCTTGTTTTCTTCTTGTCGTAGAGAAGTCACCATTGGCCACGTCAGATCTCCAAGTTCCTGGTGGAATGGGCAAGTTTGCTAGATGTCACCAGGTGTTCTATGACCTGAAATGGATGCTCAGTCATGTGGCAAAATGGCTCTGTGACACTTGATTATGATTGCTATCCTTCGAGGTAATATCACATCCATTTATACAGTCTAGTGATTGTAAGGCAAAGTATTTCAAATCTCCATACTTCTTGCAGATTATGTTGATGTGGTTGGACTGAAATCATTTGCCCGAAACAAACACACATAACCAACAGACAATTGAGATAACAGAGTTTCCTTTTGCGATTTAGAATTCCTTTCCTGGTGGAAACCTGCATGCGCTGTCTTCTCAGCCAGGAGTTCGAAGAGCTATTTCTTGTTCTTTGAATTGTGCTAGAAAATTTTGAATTTCGAAGGGCGCTTAGATTGACCTGAGAAACTGGTTCTTCTTCCCTTGTAGCTTTTTACTAGTTGCCCCCTTCAAGCCGTCCCATATAATATTGATCCGGTCACTATTGCGCATCTGCTTTGTGGTCCATGTAATGAAGACCATATCACAGTACTTCCCAGCATGCACAGGACGTTGTTTGAACGTGGATTCAACGTTGAAACCACGTCATGTGCCTGCTGGGATCAAATGTGGACACTTCACAAGTTGGGAGTAGATGGACAGGAAGAGCACCGGCGATATGTTGGCAGGGAATGATGCTGGACGTTCGTACTGCGATTCGGTGTGAAGGCACGTGAATAGATCTGACTTCCTTGTGGCAGTCGAATCTTCTCTTGCTCTAACAAGGATAATGACTATGGCCGATTCTTATCTCCGAAAAACTCACTAGGATCACTATCTTAGAAAGGCTTGTAATATAAAGGGGACCGAAAAGATTGCAGTCACTTTTAAATTCGGTTATCTTTTGCGTTGCTTTTCCAGATTCTGATGCACGAGGACACTTTATGAGAGGTGGAGAGTTCGTCTTGATTGATTCACCGATAGAGACCACACTGTCAATGATGTCATCCTTGGCATAGTTGTTGCATTAGTTTTCTCCTGTTTCTTTAAATTTCCTCACTGTGGCTACCACATTCGTCTGTGTACAGTTACGAGTATTACAAAGCCATGAGTGCACGACAATCATAAAGGCATGGGTTGTTCATTTTTGGCCACACAAAGAGTAAGCACGTGCTTGCCCAAGGTTTCTTGGGCTGATAGGCTTTGCCCATGGTGATTTAACTACCTCCAAGTCGTCGTCCATGAACCCCCTATCGAACTCACCAACAGCCTCGCCTGATCAGGCCCAGCAATCATTCACTGTTGAAAGGCTACTGTATTTTCAGTTAATCCAATAGTTCCCTCAGAACTTCATAATTGTATTGTTTTGTTCACGCCCTTGATCTAATCACATTGCACGAGAACTTACGCTGTGTGGTTTTAATGATCCAGACACATTTACGGCCATCGTCAACCCTTTATGGTAGCACTTTCATGTCTCGTAATTTGGATGCGCTAAATGGAGCTAGAGCCTCTGGTACTTCAACAAACTGGTCCAAGACAGCATTGCATTGTGATCCGATTAAAATCACGATCAGGAGCTCGAACTCAATACCAATATCTCAGTACTGGAATGTTGGACACTTGTTGAAAATGGTTTGTCGCCGTGTATCAAATGGCATACCTGCTGTTAGACGATGTCTCATGCTGCATGCATTATTCTGAAGCCTTTCCCAAACCAAATGCTCTCAACTGATGGATACTCCTTGTGCTGGTAATGTGAGTTAGCTTCAGAAAGGGATTCAAAAACTCCAGATCCTGATGTGGCAGCACTGGCTTCACGGTCAGCAATTATGTTCCCAAGTGATATTTCGATGTGACGTTCTCCGAACATCACTATGTGCATTTGCTATCCATAACTACCTGGCCAGGTCCACTGGATGTATTTGGCAACTGCTAAGATCAAACGTTAACACGTGTATCTGTCCCGAATGTTGGTAGGCAGTGATATCGTTGTGGACTTCCATGCCGTGCTTAAGCCCTCTTGTGTCAACAGCGTCACAGAGAGCTAAAAATACTGCTTGATATATCAATTAAACATTTTGCAATGGTCAATATTGCTCAAAATATTGTAATTTTAGAACACTATTTTTGTAAATTTAGCTCTGAAATTCTTTTCGCCGGCTTGAATTGGAAGTAAGATCAAACTTTACATACGATATCAATCCTCTTTCTCCCGTGTGATTATGACATGGCCTTTAAACCCTTCACATTTGAACTTGAATATAAACAGTAATCTAAATTAAAATTAAAATTGCGTGCTTGATTATTTAATCCTTAACTGTCTGTCTGCTGAATTTCGGTAGACTACAATTCCAATTGGGTTTAACTCTGGATATTTGGTAAAGAATTTGACGGAAAGTGACACCAATAACTCAGTCAAATTATTTTCAAAATATTCAGCATGCCCATAGTTATTTCTCATTGAAATTATTGTCTGGTAGTTTGCAGCATTCAGCATTAATGTTGCCAGTCAGTGGCAAAATTAGACCATTCCCCGGAAAAAACAAATGATGTAATTGACCTTTCCACTTTTAGTTATGCCCCGCCCATCTCAATCTAAGCTCCACCCACACCACGCCCGTGTTGTGATCGATCGATCTCTGAAGTCCCTGACTATCAATTTCCAGAAAACTATACATGTAAGCTGTTGAATATTTTGAAATTAATTTGACTGGGTGTTGTTGCTGCCTGTGGCAGCAACAGCACCCAGTCAAATTAGTTTCAAAATTCTCAACGGCATGTTTATTAAATAGCAAAGACAACGTGTCGGACTATTACGTGTTAAAGACGGGCGATGGCGAATCATTCATGACGGCATGATTATGACGTCAGAATACACGTGACTCAGTTGATTATGACGTCATAGGATGGATGGAGAAACTGGGAAGGTGAATTTTTGTTGGTGAATTAAGTTTCATATATCCGATTCTCACCATGGGATGACGATGGTTGTTGTTTCCAGTGCAGAAGGATGAAGAGAAAAGTAGCTGAATACCACCATCAGGGGCAGGTAACAGAACACAAATAAACCAAGTATTGACGATACAGTTTTGAGGTAGCGCAAGTGAAGACTGGGCCGACGAACAGGCACCGGAGCAGAACAGTTACTTCCATTTGAATCACCTTGACCTGTGTCTCTATCTGCCACGGGGATAGATAGGTGCACGCTTGGCATTTCCCGGGCAATCTTACTGAGTTGTATCCTCACATGGTAAATGATAATCGTGTAGCTTCCGATGACTATCGCCAACACAGTGAAGAAAATTATAACTGGAACTATTAATACTTCACTATGGCCTGCCAATAACGGGAAACTGCATGCGGTGACGGCCGGGATCGCCCTTCTATATGCCAGATAGGACGCAATTGCACTCAACACCCAGAGAATAGCAGATGCAATTACAGTACGACGTTTGGTAATAATGTCTATGTATTTGTAGGGTATTGTAAGAGTTATGCAGCGATCTAAAGCTAAGAGTCCTACATTCCCTACAGATACTATCAAAACACAATACAATAGTCCAAAGCGAAAGAAGCAAGTAGTCTTTATCAGGATGTCTCTGTGGAACTTCAGAAAGGTGCTATGGATGAGGTATAACAAACCGACCATGCCATCACTCAGCGCCATATTCGTAAACAAAACTCGTAAACCGTCATGTTTTAGTTCAGTCTTCCATAAAACTATCAATGTCATTGAATTGACTGTTAGAAGCAATACACCAATTGGCACCTGCAACAACAGAGAAATAGTTCCAAAAGTTGTCCTAGAGAGATCTGGAATCGATGAATTAATGGTACCGTTACCAAGACCTTGGTCTGTCTCCATTGTATATGCCAAGCTGTTTAAAATAAATAGTAAAGTTTCTTATTTTAGTATAGTTAACTCGTTAACCACTCCTGGTCGCTAAGAACAATAACGACAACGAAGACGATGACGATACGGACAATGATGACGACCAAGACAAAGATGACGACGCTAACCGACAAAGACAACATCAGCAATACAAAAACAACAACAACGATGGAGAAAAGAACACCGACACCAACAACAAGAACACTAACAACAGGGACAACAAAACAACACCAACAACAAAACAAGGGAAACAACGACAACAACAACAACAACAACAACAACAACAACAACAACAACGAAAGAAAGAAAGAAAGAAAGAAAGAAAGAACAAAATCAGCAATAACATCAACGGCTGCATCGATCACAACGACAAAAAGTGTGACGACGACCACGCCGACGACGACGACGATGACGACGACGACGACGCCGCCTCCGCCGACGACGACAAACGACAACAACAACAACAACGACGACAACAACAACAATGATAATGATAATAATAATTATCAGGATCTATGGCATAGATGTATACTGTATCTTGTAAAAAGACAAAATCTAACTTTAAAAATATAATGTGCACCTGCTCCATATAACACTTATGTAAATCCCCCATATATACCATCCCGATCTGGTCTGTGGTGTAAATAAAACATTTCGTTTAATTTAACTCTGAAATAATGGCGAGAGAAGGCTATTTTTGAAAATTTACCGAGCCAGTCATTCCAGTGATCAAATTTCAAAAATCATATTATCTTGGATGAAAAAATGGACATTCCTCAGGACCAATACGTAGTTCGTTTTTTGCGATCTTGACCATTAAAGAGTTAAGCTAACACACGAGGGCTTAAACGCTTCCAAATCAAAATAAAGCGTACTGTTGAATATTTTGAATATAATTCACCTTTCCAGAGTACACACCCATCATATGACGTCATAATGAACTGCGTGATGTGTAGAATGACATCATAATGAATGACGTCATGAATGACGTCGATAAGTGCGTCACGAACGCATATTTGAAGACGGCCTATGTGTTGTTGTACAAATTGTTTGCTTTTACTATTTAATAAATATTCTGGTGAATATTTTGAAACTAATTTGACTGGGCGCTTTTGCTGCCATAGGCAGCAACAGCGCCCAGTCAAATTAGTTACAAAATATTCAACAGTTTCCCTGTATAGTTTTCAAGAAATTGATAGCTAGGGCATTCGGGGATCGATCAATCCCAACACAGCGAGGTGTGGGTGGAGCTTAGCCAGTGGTGGGCGGGGCATAGCTAAAAATAAAAAGGTCCATTGCATTGGCAGTGTTTTCCAATTCAATTATCTTCAAAATTTTCTCAAGAGAACATTTTTCTAATCGTACAGATAGGTATATAAAATTACTGCTGATCCAATTAATGCTTAAATTTTAACGGGACAAAAAAAACCCCCAGATCCGGATTTGATCAAATTCTGGAATTACGTATATCCACGAACCTATCTGATCGCTCTGGTATATATATATATATATATATATATATATATTTTCATTCCATGTCAAACCGCCTTCCGATTATAGTCAATAACGGACTTGCCTAAAAGAAAGCTAGGACATTGAAAGGTCGCGTTTTTAGTGATAAACGGGTAGCTGATATTATTTCATATATAATTACAACCAAAGATGGTTAAACATTTAACCCTCAAATTTGTTCAATACAATTTACATCTCTTAAAAAACTTCAAATTGCAGACCAAGAGAAGACTATTATTGAACACTTACCAACGGAATGATTGGCTAGGTTATCGAGCCAGTCATTCCAGTGGTAAATTTTCCAAAATAGTCATCTCTTGGTCTGCAAATGAAGATTTCTTAAGACCTCTGCTAAAGCCGTTTTTGGCTGATATGAGTGTTAAAGGGCTTTGAACTCTTTGAAGAACCAGAGTATAACTATATAGGCAATCTGTTGAATATTTTGGAACTAATTGGACAGGAAACCGTTGTTGCCATAATCAGCAACAATTCCCAGTGAAATTAGTTTCAAAATACTTAACAGAATAATTATTAAGTTGTAAATTCGATTTCGTATTTAGCCATTTTGTTTTCAAGTGGTTACAGTTATTTTCTTCATGACAGAATGACGGACTTTTAATTATAGGTAATACACTTGAAATATATCTATCAAACTTAACTCAAGATAAAGAGAGCGGTGCTTATTACTAATTTGGCAAGGAATCGAACCCACACTCGACAAAAGCGCTACGGTAAGACTCATAGCCCACGAACTCTTCCAACACACCAACGCCACGTTTGTGGGCTATGATGCTTAGCACTTTCATCGGTTGCGGGTTCGATTCCCTGTCAATGCCAATAAACCGTAATGCCACCACTACTTGTATAATGTTATTACTAAATCACCTTCTGCAACAGGCGATCACAAAACAACTACATATTGGAAAGTTTAGTAAGGGTTGCTTCATATTGGTTCTCATCCTATTGGCCAGTTTAAAATTATAATTAATGATCACATGACATTAAGAATCTACATCCCCCACGCACCCAAACCCCGCTAATAAAGATAATTACGCACGCTAATTAATCAACGCGCATTTGGAGTGCGGTGTTATCTGCGCATGGCACGCACAAGAACCACGCCCTGTTATTACGGACAGCGCATGTATAAATAAGGTGACGTTAATTGGTATTACCGTATTGTCATGCCTGTCAGTTTGCTTTGATGCCCGCGTAGGAATAGATAATGATCATATTTAGTTCTGCAAATCAACAGACCTCTGCGTACATTTGAGTGGCATCGTATGACTAACAATTAGAACAATTATTGTGTTCGCATCGCTTTTAATGATGAGATCCCGGGATAAAATATTCAGATTAACCGTATATTCCGGGAATTCTTGTCTTAGCACTTTAACCCTCAACATTATTTAAGAGAATTTCAATTTTCTCATGGAAAATGCCCATTTGTAGTGCAAAAGAAGACCCTTTTTTAAAATTGAACACTTGAATGACTGGCTCGCTTATCGAGCCAGTCATTCCAGTGGTAAATTTTCAAAAATATTCGTGTTTTCCTCTGCAAATGGGCATTTCTTAAGAACACTGTAGAAGCGGGGTTTGGCTGATATGAGTTTTAGAGGGGTAATTGACCTGTAAAGCTTTAGCTATGACAAGCTCATCTCTAGATAAGCACCAGCTACACCTCGCTGGTATTGAGATCGATGAATCCCTGAATTCCCTAACTATCAATTACCAGAAAACTATACAGGCAAGCTGTTGAATACTTTGAAACTAATTTGACTGTGTGCTGTTGCTGCCTATGGCAGCGACAGCGACCTGCCCAGTCGAATTAGTTTCACGATATTCAACAGCATCTTTAATAAATAGTAAAGACAAACAATTCGTATAAACACGCTTACTCCGTCCCCAAGTATGCGTTCGTGACCTACTTATCTAAGCCATTTATGCCCTCACTGAACATGACGTCATCCTACACGTCGCGTAGTGGATTATGACGTCATATAATGGATGGATAAACTGGAAAGGGCCATTAGACTGGAAACAGTTGTTTAAGGCCCGTTCAGAGTTCAGACCGTTTGTACGCCATTGTGTTGGTTTTGTCAGTGACGGGCCTGTCTAGATGATTCTTGACTTTACAGCTTTTATTTGCACCGTTTATACAACAGGCACGTGCGCTTCATCTGACCGCGGCTGACCACTGGCATGTGAATAGAATGGACGTTTCCATTCTTAGCTGTGCCCTGCCCATCTCGCTAAACTCAGCCCACACCACGCTTGTGTTGGGATCGACCGATCTCTGAACTCCCTGACTCAATTTCCCGAAAACTATACAGGTAATTAAGCTATTGAATATTTTGGAACTAATTTGACTGGGCGCTGTTGCTGCCAACTAGAAATGTGCTGGGCAAAGCTGGGAATGGGATAGGAATAGCTAGAAATGGACTGTGCATAGCTAGAAATGGGTAGGACAAAGATATAAATGGGCTTGACATAGCTATAAATGGATTGGAAATAGCTAGAGATGAGCTGGACACAGCTAGAAATGGACTGGGCATAGTTCAATAGATCGTTCTATTTGGTTAAAAGCATCTGCTGTGGCCCTGGTGTTGTTTTATGCCCTACATGATATGCTGTGTCATGTCAATGCTTCTTGGTGACCGCATGGATGTTTGAAGGCCGTGTATGTGGCAAGGAGGTCATACGCTTGGATGAACGCTGTCAGGTTAATCTAGGTTATATATCAACCGTCTGACCTCATAATAAACTATGTGGCACATAGGCTGACGTCATAATCAATTACGTCCTTTATGACTCGATTTAGTCAGGCTTAAATGCTTAATAGGCCGTTAAGTTATGCGAATTGTATGTCTTTACTATTTAATAAACATTCTGTTCAATATTTTGAAACTAATTTGACAGGACGCTGTTGCTGCCATATGCAGCAACATCACCCAGTCAAATTAGTTTCACAATATTCAGCAGCTTACCTGTATTGTTATCTGGAAATTTAGATTTATAAAGTGCAGGGATCGATTGATCCCAATATGGGAAAAGCGTTGGTGGTGCTTAAGTAGATATGGGCGGGGAATAGATAAAACCGGATTCTTCCATTGCTATTGCCACTACATTTGCTCGTGGCATATGACCTATGCATATACTGAGTCCTACGTCTTTATCCCCTTTGCTGAGTCTACCTAGCTTGGGGGTTGGCTGAGTTGAGTTTGGTATAGAACGACTCGATTATGCTTCCTTGGTTTTTTTTAAAAGGTGGCCTATGCCCTGTAACCATCCGACAAGTTTGTTGTCTCATTTCGCAATAGCATGGTCAGGTAATTCGCCCTACTGGGAGCCAGTAAAACAAAACTAGGAGAGGACAGCATTGCATAAACCGTTAAGCGTGCTATGAGGTGACCTTAAGAAAGCAGGACTCGGTACAGTCAAATCAAGAATGGACCTGAGGAAGCTAAAGATTTTGGCTGATGACAAGATACAGGGGACAAAAGCTAAGAAGGACTGATTGCAGCTGTTCTACTACTACGGCCGCAGAATACAGTAATCATACATATAAAAAATTGCAACGCGTGCATTGAAACCAGAACAGCGTATGATCTTAAAGCCCTACATGTATCCTTGAATGTAGTCGAGTAGCGTTCGTATAACTGGATTAACCCGCTCATGGATATGGAATTGGCATATTTTTTCCCCAAATAACGTGCGCTCAATGGACCTTGCCGGTTTTAGCTCTTCCCCGCCCATCTCTAGCTAAGCTCCACCCACACCTCGCTCGTGTTGGGATCGATCGATCTCTGAGCACCCTGACTATCAATTTCCAAAAAGGTACACAGGTAAGCTGTTGACTATTTTGAAACTAATTTCACTGGGTGCTGTCCAGTCAAATTATTTTCAAAATATTCAATAACAAGTTTATTAAATAGCAAAGAATTACAAAGACACAATTTATACAACGTGTCGGACTCTTTGAGATTTGATGACGCTCTATATGGAATCCTTTGTGACGCAATGATTGTGACGTCATACGAGGTCAGATGATGGATGGATACTCTGGAAAGGTTAATTAATGATAATAGCTTGCGCGATTTAGGAAAATATAAATATTTTTCTAATTACATCTAACAAACAAGGATAGGGGAATCTAGTTTTAGCTAGGCCCCGCCCATCTCTAGCTAAGCTCCACCCACACTTTTCCCGTGTTGGGATCAATCGATCGATGCACTCTCTGAATCTCAATTTTCCGAAAACTATACAGGTTAGCTGGTGAATATTTTGAAACTAATTTGAGTGGGTGCTGTTTCTGCCTAGGGCGTAACATCCCAATTTCGTACGCGCCTTGCTCAAGGATCTGTCATATCTGATTCTTCACGGTGTATCTATGGTTGTACAATACTTATTCTAGTTATGTGTATGTATACTATCCCCATATATCACCTATTACGCTAGGAAAGAGGAAAAATCATGGTATCTTACTTCTTCTGACAGATATGCCTGAATATTCAGAAAGAGACAACAACATCTTCCACACAATTTAATTTCACTTTATCGACCGATCAACAGACCATCCGACTGACCGACCGACAAACCAATCTACCGGCTGACAGACGCCGACTGAATGAGCGACTGACCATCTTCCCGACCGACAGACAGACACATGACTGACTGACCGACTGGCAGATGGACTGACCGAATAACTGACTGACTGACTGACTGACTGACTGACTGACTAGCTCACTGACTGACTGACTGACTGACCGACCGACCGACCGACCGACCGACCGACCGACCGACCGACCGACCGACCGACCGACCGACCGACCGACCGACCGACCGACTGACTGGCTGACGGACAGTCCGACTAACCAGTCGACTGACCGACAGACAGACCGACCGATCAACTGATCGCCCGACTGCCTGACCAACCGACCAACGCTCGACCGCCTGATCGACCGACCAACCAACCAGCCAACCAAACGACTGACCGCCCGTCTGACGGACTGACTGATCAACCAAACAATCCATCAATCACTCACTAACTGGAATCACCATACCAATTGTCCATTGAATTGCGCTGCAAAACAAATAAGCAATTCATAAGACATATCAGTAGCTTGCCATTGCAGGCTTGCATCTTCACTTTACAACATACTATCTTCACTCGTAGTAACATATTCAAGACGCAAAGCAAATATTGGTGCTGGATTAGAATGCGTTTATTGTTTGAATGTCCAAAATAGGATGCGTGGCAGAGTGATTTTAATTTGACTTTCTTAACGAAATCTGTTGCGCCCCGATCATTTACTGGGCAAGAATCATGGCGTCGTTGTTCCTACATGTACTGACGGATATACATTAGGGTATCTTGTGGTTCCAACTGGAGGCGAACTATCATGTGTAATCCGATAACGGCCATCAGTCACGGACACAGGTGGGTATTCTGTGCTTGCGGAACCTGTTGAACTTTCATGTTCATGGTCATGAGTTACCCAATCCGAAGCAAGATTCGAGAACCAGTTATTAGTTACATAAGTGGAAGGCATGCTGGTGTAGTATGTAGACTCCCAGTTGGATGCATGGTGGCCTGAATGATGAGGACGATGATGCTGACCATTTGGGCCGTGATGGTGCCCTTCTGTTGTCATATCTGAGACTCGGCTAACCGTGGGAAAAGTAGTTACTGCTGATGTGTGTGGATCAACCATACCATCCCTCTTTTCTGCAAATGAATTAAAATATCAGAATGTCATTAATGTTTTTACTCCGATCCATGAATTCTCTGACTTTTCCAGAAAACTATACAGGTAATTTGTAGAATATTTTGAAACTAATTTGACCATGGCAGTAACATCGCCGAGTCAAATTAGTTTCGAAATATTTAACAGCATATTTATTAAATAACAAAGCCATACAATTGGTACAACAACGCGTAGTCCGCCGTCAATTAAGCTACGCTACCAATGACGTATCTGATTATGACGCCGTCCTACATGTCATCTAGTTGACTACGACGTCATATGAATGATGGAAAAAACTGGACTCCTCATTTATCCCTGAGTTAGAGAAATCTGTCAATTCCAATCATATCCTAAGCTGTCACACGCTAGCAACTTCTGGGCGATCCATTTCTAGCCATGCGGCACCCATTTCTATCTAAGCTCCGCCCACATTCCATGCGTGTTGAAATCAATTTATATACTTTGATTCCTGAATTCCCATGATCCTAATTTCAAGGCAACCCTACAAGCAAGCTGTTGAAGATTCTGAAACTAATTTGAGTGGGTATGTTGCTGCATATGGCAGCAACAGCCCCCCCTCCCCCCTCCCCCAGTTAAATTATTTTCAAAATATTCAACAGAGTGTTTACCAAATAGTAAAGACATACAATTTGTACACTTGGCGAAATTTTCAATTTCTCTGACGCTAGATACGTCAGTGTGTAAAATAACATCAGCCTACATGTGACGTAATAGAGGAGTCAATTTCTTGATGTGCTTCGCCCATGTTTGCCCGATGGGAAGTGATCGAACCATGAATTTCCAGACTCCCAATATCAACCTTGTGAATGTGACATCAGAGTACATGTGGTGTAATTGATTATAACGTCATATGCTTGACTGACAGATGGGATCTATCCATTGAGTGCGACGTCATGTAGAGAATAATGTGTTCCTATTACAAGAGTTGAGCAATAATTCACTTTCCAGAGTATCCATCCTTCATCTGACCCAGCATGCCGTCATAATCAGCTCAGCGCGTGTATGATGACGTCACAATCATTACGTCACAAAGGGTTCCATATATCCCGTCATCAAATCTCAAACAGTCCGACACGTTGTATAAATTATATGTCTATGTAATTCTTTGTTATTCAATAAACATGCTGTTGAATATTTTGAAACTAATTTGACTGGGCGCTGTTGCTGCCTTAGGCAGCAACAGCACCCAGTCAAATTAGTTGCAAAATAGCCAACAGCTTGTTTGAGTTTGGTTGAGTGGTGGTGTGCATTTTTAGCGCGTTCAGACGCTGATGCCACAAGAAGAGTCAATTCGACTTACCGTGCGGCCGACCAAATGTATTTGCCAGCACTGCACATAACAAGAAGATGTAAATCAGCATGTTGACGTGTTTAGTTGGTATGTACCTTCAGACGTTAACGCGACCAGAAAATAAAGTAAATTCGTCTACACTCAGTTTAAGCAATTCTTACTATGACCTTTATTTATTCATCTTATCGATTATCTTCAGATTGCAGAATGTTCAACAAGATACAGTCCAGCTACTACATAACCCAGCGCATTTCCAAATAAAAACCAAAAACCGAATCATGTTAGTTAGTACAATATTTAATACGATGTAAGAACTGTTTTGTTGAATATTTTTAGTACAATTTTGAATACGATATAAGAAATGTTCAGTTGTATATTTTGAACATAATTGGACCGTTCCAGTTTAGTCATCCATAATATGACGTCACAATCAACTACCTGACGTGGGGAGGATAATGCAATAATCAATGACGTCATGAATGACGTAGATCAGTTCGTCACGAACGCTTAATTGATGAAGGGCTAAGCGGTGTTGTACGAATTGCATGTCTTTATTATTTTATAAACATGCTGTTGAATATTTTGAAACTAATTTGACTGGGCGATGATGCTACCATAGGCAGCAACAGCGCCAAGTCAAATTATTTTCAAAACATTCAAAAGCTTTCTTGTATAGTTTTCTGGAAATTGATAGTCAAATGAGTTCAGTGATCGATTGATCCCAGCACTGCGAAGTGTGGGTGGAGCCTATCTAGAGATGGGCGGGGCATAGCTAAAACTGGCTTTCTCCTTAGGCAGTGGATGTCTTCCAATCCAATTATGTTCAAAATAATCACCAGCACATATCTTTTGGTTTTGAAAACAATTTAACTTATTTCTGAGCCGTGTTGTACGCGTATGTGGAGAGAACGCACACGACCTGGCGTGTTATCGGACACGTGTCTTGTCCAGAAAGAACGCCAGCCAGGTCATGGTCAGCTGGTAATCTGGAATTTATTTAATATCTTGAATCTGTTGGGACTGGAATTGTACTTGTACAAGGCAGTTACAATCCTCAGTCGAGTTGCTTTCAAAATACTCAGTAGCTTGCCTATGAAACTGCTTTGAAAGAAAGCTATTTGTGATGTGTGAATGAGAAGATTATGTGACGAGATTTGCTTACTCGAGCCGACTGGAAATTGTGAGACACGTTTTGTCACTCTCAAGTATATGACCTCATAATCAGTTATGTCACATGTACGCTGACGTCACAATCAACATGCGTATGTAGTTCCGCTATGAACGTATAAAAGGCCGTCAAGTGTACGAATTGTATGTCTTTCATGACGAATTTACTATTTTATAAGCTATTTTGACTGGGCCTTGGTGCTGACTTTGGCAGCAATAGCACCTAGTCAAATCAGTTTCAAAATACTCAATATATTACTTGTATTGTTACCGTGAAATGGTGATTCTGAGAATTCAGGATTCAAAGTATATAAATTAATCGATCACAATATGTGCAAAGAGTGGGCAGAACTTAGCTAGGAATGTGCGGGGAATAGCTAGAGATGGATGCCTCTATTATCACGCAATGGAATGGTTTACTACTATATGTAATGTATTCAATCCTAATGACGAAAATGTCAAGAGCCCCTATCTAACATAGTCCGGCAGTCGGGGCGGTGAACCTTGCGCTTGAATATCTAATATAGGTTTTTGCAGATTTCAAAAATATATGTACACTCGCGATCAAGCATCAGAGTGATACCCAGCTGACACCACAGAGAAATTTCAAATGGCAACTATTGCTAAGATCAAAAAATAAAAAAGCAAATATCCCAGGATCTAGATGAGGGATTTTTATAATATTGGTATCTAATCATATGTTTTAGAGGATAGTTTAACGAATGAAGCTTTCGAAAGGTCAACATACTAGGTCGGCCTTAAATTTAACATATTTTCTAATAAATCGATGTAAAATCACCATTATTGGCTGTGATGGTTTCTTTGAGAGAATATTGATTAGATTCCGTCGTACAGGCTATCAAGCTGAATGCCAGTTACCATAGCAACTAGCATATGTAGCCCGCTGGCCTCGCGCCACCCTCCCACCCCCCCCCCCCCCACCTATTCAGCCACCCCACTTGCCTCTGACACATGATGCGCAGAGATCTCATGGTCTTCTAAGGAGGGGCTTGGTTGGTAACAAACGAATTTTGTCGGCTGTATATAATAATAATAATAATAATAATAATAATAATAATAATAATAATAATAATAATAATTTATTTTCACAATAGGCCATCAGCCCTTGAGTTTACAACATATTATACATGTATGACGGATACCGTATAACACATACAATTAAATTAGGATATAGTTATAACAATAATTCATAGAGAAATTTCGTCCCTCGCTTCTATGTTTCTATTCATTAACCATTACCAATAATCTCCAAGACAGCAAGAGAGGAATGATGAGTGATACCAGGGGCGCGCTCACGAACGGGTCGCAGCCCACACCCGGCGCAACCACGTTGGGAAATATCACGTCATAAATTGTAATGACGCCATAAAGACTACAATGCAGCTATGCCAGGTGCAGGCTACGGCCCCTCCGCGAACATGGCCTCAGGTCGACAAAATAATCATCGACCCCTAGAGAAATTGATCAACAACCGTTCGTCCCATCTCCTTGTTTCCACGAAAGAAACGAAAGTGAAACAAGGAGTGAGACCAGGGCGACAAGAAAATCATCTACCAATACTCACATTGTAAAACAAAATGTTGCATGACGCAACCACGTTGGAGAATATGACATAATAATCAGCTTGACTGACAGCCATTACAGCTCACTGCAACAGCAGCTTTCAGTCAAACCTGGTCAAAGGCTGCCAACTTACACGCTTGCACACACATACTGTATTACGATGATCTACATTTTAAGGTTAACCAAACAGGAAGCCGGTTTTACCCGTCGCACCCACCCCACCTCACCCCACCCCAACGTCTAGGTACATTTGGAGAAAGTGCTCATGTCAACAAATCCTTTCTCACATTAAAAGCCTCATAAACATATATAGAGAGCGAACGGATACACTTCGGTGCCATTGGTCCTGGCGCACATTCGCGCTCCCGGAGGGTTTATGTCAATCATGGTGTCCGAGACTATGCTCGGGACGCTCTCGCGTTGGATGGGCCACAGGTAATCGAGGGCTGGAGTGGGGGTGGGGTCGAAAACTTCCCTCATCAGATTTCAAAGAATCGCCAAAAGGTGCCAACCTGTCGAGAATTGAGGAGCGCGAACGGTATAACAAATGCGGATGTTTGACGCTACCATTTCTTTGTCTATATGATAATTTCTGGGTTCTTAAACAAGTAGTCAATGGTAATAGACAATAATAACAATACAATTACAAACAGTAATTGTACAGTATGGTGCTAGAATACAGACAGTTACCTAATATAGCTCGTCCGCCGCGCTGCCTCTCGATCTTCGATCCACACATTGGCAAATCAACCCGCTGCTGGTCAGCCGTTCTCCTGGGTTTGCGGTAAGAGTGGACCACGGGTTGTCGGCTTGTACAAAAGCCGATCTCAAGGAATGGTAGAATGATAACTTTCCAGCGGGGCCGGGCGCGCATTCCCGCTAACACTGAACACCACCGTGTCGTCTGGGTATTCGTTAGCCCAGTGTGTCTGTACATGATGGTTTACTTGTCTATTACTATATATTGAAGGGGACAGCGGGGTGTGGCTGGTTCTTATCTAGCTAAAGGGTACTTGGTTGGCTTGGACCGACGTAAATTTACTTAGTTATGAGTGTCCTATAGGCAGCAACAGCACCCAGTCAAATTAGTTAGACAATATTCAACAGCTTCCCTGTATAGTTTTCAGGAAATTGATAGCTACGGCATTTGGGTGATCGATCAATCCCAAAACGGCGAGGTGTGGGTGGAGCTTGGTTAGTGATGGGCAGGGCATAGCTAAAATGGAAAGGTCCAATGTGTGTACGCTATGTTACGTGGGAACGGCAGGTCAATTTCCATGGAACGAGGTCTAGCAGAATCTTCAAACGATGGGTAATTTAGTAGATGCCGCGCAGTGAGCAGTCCCGCATAAGGGTTCCAAACTAACCATTACATTTTATGTCCAGAACACAGAGAGCTATGCCTCAGCGGCCTATCTCTATCCTAGTGTTTGAAATAATTAGGGTGTCTTCTTACGGTAGCAATCTCAAGTTTCCATATCGCAATGGACTGTAAGAGCAAACTCCTTAAGCCGACGATGTTGATGTCATTAGATGGGTTGAGCTGAAGAGCGACTCCCAGCATGGCTCCAACACACCAACCACAAATAACAAGGATAACACAGCCAGACTATTGTGGCCTTTGCTCTGAAGGCTCCACTTGACTCTTTCAGTCAGAAGAGAGTTAGTCAGTTAAGCACGTCTTTTGCCGTTAGTTTGTGTGCCGAGATCAAGCCATTTAGATTTGATCCCTAAGGAACTAATGTTTATACTGCATTAGGTTTAGTGTAGAAAAATAGCCCACGATTCACTGCTTCAGCCCAGTTATATTATGTTGCAGTGAATTCCTACTTCGGCTTTAAGCAAGATCCTCATGTAAATGTATCAATGAAGATACTGATGTTGTGAGTGCTCTTCGTTCTAGTTGGAGCCACCGAGAAAACCAAGCGATTTCAAGGGTTGGCTCAACTAAACCGAAAGTACAATATCTAGAGTGGCCTAGTAGTAGGGGAGCCAAGGTTGAAAAAATCACTTTTCACCTATCGGAAAGTAATAGTTTATATCTGTGTTTTTCCCCTTCCGATTAGCATAAGTTTTTGGAAAATGCCTGTTAGCAAGAATATCCGTCTTGCAAATTCGAGATTTTGCCAATTAACTACTCTATTGACAACCGCATTTCGGCATTGTGACAGAATATGCATTTTAGTGGAATAAAGTAAGAAAGAATTACTAAATAATGAACCATTGGTGAGCTGGTACACCCACAACGACAACACTTTCGAAAAAACAACGCACACGTTTCCCCTTCGGTTTGTGTATTTTGTTCTTATACATGACTCAGGGAGGAAAATGTATTAGACATTGGGTACCTCTACCCCATTGTGCCGCTTAGTATAGGTAAATTACCGTTAAAATTACCGTTTTCATAAAAGTCAGGAATCAGATAGATTCACTGAAATTCTATTATTCTAGAACAGGTATGCAAATAGACTTAAACCAGGCCATTTCACAAGTCCCAAACTAGTATTTTCTAGATTGCAAACACATCTCAAATTTTATATCATTACGCCTTACTATTAAAATGCAAAATTACCATTGTCCATATATGCACACATAGCAGTTAAGAATTAAATAAAGTACTCATCCAGAAAAATAGGCATAGATGACAAAGGATTTGCAGTATTATGAAAACAGATCATCTTGTATGTACAGTGAAACATCTCTTTAGCGACCACTTCATGGGCAATTATAAGTGGTTGCTGAAGACATCTGTTCACTTAATATGGCTATTAATGCAGTTAATAACTTTTGTGACCACAGACTTGTTGCTCTTAAAGGTGGGTTGTCTTACGGCCACCCGTCTTTAAGAACCATCATCACGTGGCTACAAATACATACACAGGTATATACATATGTATTATCTGTGTCTGCGTGTGTGCATGCATTTCTGCATGCCGGTCACATAGGCCTTATTTGAAAGACTTAATCCAGTCCACATAATTTCTCCTTCCACCCGCAGCAACAGGCCACAACACAGATTTCACCAGCTCTGTCACCAGGAGTGCTACAATAAGATTTTTGTAACTGTTTTATGTCTGGTTTTGGAGGCTTTGTCATTTTAATTGTTGTAAAAAACCCATCTGATACAGCCTTCCAAATCCGTCTTTTGGATTAAGTAGTATAAGAATATGATATGGGCATTTTTGTACATAGCTATTTGATAGAGAGTCAGATAGCAGTATTGCAAAAAGCATCTTCTGTTGGAGGAAGTGTCCATAAATGACTTCTGAATGACGCAAACACGTATTCTCTCTCAAAACGTCCAATGATGAGAGGGTCAGTTTGTTATATAAGGATGCTACGATCAGGCTAACATCTCTAATTCCGTACCCAGATTTATCCGTACTATTTTCGCCATAGCCTGCTAATGCGTATAGTTAATTTTCCTTCATCAAGGAAATGGCAACCGTGATATCTTTTTTCCATTGGAAAATATGTAGCTGACGGTGGCACAACCTGTGATGACATAGGTGGCGAGTAAGATGGAAGAGACGTATTTGGCTGTCTGCTTCAGCATAGTTGTCAGACGAACTACCAAGTCGTGAATATGAAGATATTTCCCCATGCATAGCATCCACATTTCTTTCGAAATTCTCATGGTTCTATGGTATAATGCCATCATTATCACGTCAAGGTCATCTGAGTAAATTACTACACGATGGTAGCTCAGTTTGTTCACAGAATAGTTGGCATGCACCATGAGGCGCATATCAGCCTCTTCGTGGTCCAAGCAGGTAATTCATCAATGTCAACAACACCATTTATGGACCCTGATACCGTTTTACACGAGTTCTTAAATGTTCCACCTACTACTAGTGTAATAACATTCAGCTTTTGTCTCGACTCTGGCTTCATCCATTCTTATGAGAGGTAGTCCAATATATTTGCCTTCGTTTGCCCATTCCCCATCAGCTTGGCCCATGCAGGAAGTAATACCCAGATGCAGGAATATATTCTGTGGTTTCAACCGTAGTCCTGTTCTGTCGTTCTTCTTATTTCAGATTCTTGTTGGCCCAAAGTCACATCTATCTCCAACAACATGTATTAACTCACAACTATCAGGCTTCATAGCGATTATCTTGTTGAGATTTGCATCTTTGAAATCTTCAAATGTTCTATTGCCAAGGTTTTGGAATTTCTGTAGGAAACACATCGCATCTACAAGAAATGTGGTTGGCAAATCACAAACCGGCAGGTAAGAATGCTCATCCATTGTTGCATATGTT
>CM067364.1:8253500-8338500 GCA_034401795.1 Chaetoderma sp. LZ-2023a
AATGGGTGGGGCATGGCTAGGAATGGATCATACCCTTTATAGACGAAAAACTGAATGAAAACACTCACTGCCACGTAGTGATATCCTGTCTTTGTCGTTATCCGGTTAATAACCGATAAAACATGTATACAAAGCCGAGTGAAATCTTGAACCAGGTGTCAGATCCCACCAGGAGAAGGCGTCAAACAACCTATATTATTTAGACTTGACACTACAAATGAAGATGGCGATATTTACTGTTCTACTGCTATGCGCATTAGTCACGTCTATGGTTGCTCGACCGCAAGGTAAGGTGGTGAGAAAAGCTTAAATAATTAATGTAAATTAGGAACTAAGAATTTATCGACTTAGGACCAATTTTTTTATCAACTTGGTTGTTTAACCACTCGTGTCTCAAAGCGCTAAAAATGCTACTTTTATCAATTAACACTTTAATTTGTTAAGATTTTTCAAGAAAATCGTAATTTTTGCTCAGTGGATGACCATTTTCTGGCCAAGAGAAGACTGCTCTTTGGGAATTTACCGCTGGAATTTAGAAAATAGTTTTTAAGAGGTGTTTTTTGATCAGTCTTGAAGAATAATGGGACGAATTGTACTAGTCCAGAAAATCTTAATCTTTCCTTAGTCAGTGTCTATTTGCATGCCAGTAGAAGACTATTTTTGAAGATTTACCACTGGAATGACTGGCTCGGTAACCGAGCCAGTCATTCCATTGGTAAATTTTCACAAAATGGTCTTCTCTTGGCCTGCAAATAAACAGTCCCCAAGACTACGACAGAGGCCGCCTGGGCGGGTTTTACCAACTATTATAATGACAAGTTAACACACGAGGGTTGAGGAATCAAATTCGATAGTAAATTTCTGAGCCCAAGAATATTGCAAGTGCAATCGATTTCTGATGTAATAATGGATGACAAATTCTTGAAAGTAAATGCCATCAAATGATTACAGACAGCACTATCCTAACCAAATTAAGGCATATCCGCTGTTGTTGTTCGCTTGATATTTACTAGGTTTACGCTCTATATAATTTCCAGTGTTTTTTCACTATATTAACCCCCTGTTTGCCAATGTAACCCTTTAAAGGTGCATATTCCCAGCAGAATGGTTAAAAAATTGTTTAAATTATATGCATTTAGAAGCTTAAATTGTGTGCCTAGATGTAATAAAACGAATTCAATCTTAGCATACATTATGATGATTGCATTACGTATAAATTGATACACATTTTTAAAGCTGTCAAATTGAATTCGAGGCAAGAGTCCCTAGTTCAAATTCACAATTAAACCTACGAAATTTATTTATATGGAATGAAATCATCATATGTTAAGATTTATTTCGTTTCATTACATTGACGTACACAATTTAAGCCTCTAAAAGTATATAATTCCAACAATTTTATTTTCAAGCATTTTGGTTTGAATATGCATTTTTAATGGTCAAACTGACCAAAAACAACTTTGCAGTGGTCTTCAGACATGGATATTTGAAGGTGTAGAGAAGAGTATTTTTGAATATTTACCACTAGAATGACTGGCTCGGTTACCGAGCCAGTCATTCTTATGGTAAATTTTCAAAAATACTATTCTTTCGGCCTGCAGATAGACACTGGATAAGTAAAAACTGTAATTTTCTTTACCATTACCCCTTTAATGGTCAAGCCGACGAAAAAAAAATCTGACTAGTAGTAGTAGTAGTAGTAGTAGTAGTAGTAGTAGTAGTAGTAGTAGTAGTAGAAGTAGTAGTAGTAGTAGTAGTAGTAGTAGTAGTAGTGGTAGGTAGTAGTAGTAGTACTAGTTGATGGGTGATGTCCTAGTAGACAAGTAGACAAGTAGTAGTAGTAGTAGTAGTAGTAGTAGTAGTAGTAGTAGTAGTAGTAGTAGTAGTAGTAGTAGTAGTTGTAGACCATTAGCATTGGCAAGATCTGACTGATTGAGTACTTTTCAAGATTGAAATCCTTTGATAGGTCGAGTCCAGCTCAAACCAACAACTATACGGTTGTGCTATATCCACGTTCTAAAGGAGACACTACATTTTTAGTGTTTAGCTCTTTGCGTGGTGGTCGTTTAGATATTAGTGAACCACACGTTATTGTCAATCAATTCATATTAACAACTATACGACTGCTTTATCGTCGTATATTTGTGGGTAGACATCACGTTCTAATGAGGACACTAATTAATTAGTCTTTAGCTCATTGTGTGGTGTCTTAATATTGTATTATATGTTGGGTTGCCTGTAATAATGTAGTGAATTATATGATTTTCATTACGTTATAAAACAAGATAGCATCGATTTACAAACATTACGTTTGAAAATCACCACCAAGGGTTGGGGCGAGACTGCCATTGAAATCTATTATGGGCTTAAGGACGTGGTTGGTGCTGATCCGAAGGTGATGCAGGGTTTGATTAATGTCTCCAAATTCGTAGGTAAAAGAGAGGTAGAAATTATGGGAAGGTGCAAAAAATCGAAAGGGAAATGTACCCATTCGATAGACCATTAGAACATGGGATAAGGCGGGTGTGATACGAAAATGTGGACAAGCCGCTACCAAGCAAACTAACGCTTGGTGGTCGGTTTGTTCTCCTGTTGTGGTATAGGGGGCAGGTGAAAGTGTGCAGAATCTATCGCAGCAGTGACCACCTGGCCGCTGATTGTCTAAACCGAAACAAGTATCTAACATGTGGCTCTCCTAATCGTCTTAAACTTCGTTGTCCAAAGACCAGAGGAGAAGCGCACGTTGTCGTATCTGAAGCTGTATGAACATCGCCGGCTGTGTCAGGGCGAGAGACAACTGTAGCAGTTGTTCATGTTCATGCAACTAAACCTCTGAATGTTAAGCCAAAAGATCCAGCAGCAGTTAATGGTACAGACGAAGTTGAGGTTCTGGAAGTTGGGTAAACACAACACCGTCAGAGAATGACAAAGGAGCACATGCCTTCAGTAATGATGATAGTACAGAGCAGGATAACCATAGTTTAGAACATGATATGAATTTGGGGCAAACCAAGTTCAGGTAGCAAGAAACAGAAAAGTCATTTGAATTTCCTTTAAGCCCCCCCCCTCCCCCCCCCCCTAACGTAACCCAAGTAGAGAAAGATAGTTCAGGGAGAGATGGTACAAAGATGGAGGTATCAAACGTCAAAAAGATGAATATAGTTCTGATTCTGAAGTCGAAGAAAATGATATGGATGATGATGTTATGTTAATTGCTGAGTCAGATATCTCAACACAGACACAGAGCTCACAATTGCCTGACAAAATTGTGATGTATCGGTAAAAAAACCGGAGAAGTACTGATACCACATGTGACCGGGAAATGTGTCTAATACTGACACTTACGTCATGACTCTGATATTAATAGATATAAGCATTTGTCAACAGTATATTTAGGAAATACTGAGTACAACAAAAAGGTAGGTAAATGTTCAAGGAAAGCATCGGAAAAAAAAATCCAGTTAGACGCATTATGGTGACAGTAACCATTCAGTAATTAATAATAATAATAATAATAATAATAATAATAATAATGATGATCATTTGCACACTCAATTGTCGAGGCTTAAACAGCCAGTTTAAACAACGTCATATCTTGGAGGAATTAGAACACGAAAGGGGCGATATTGCTTTCATTCAAGAGAACAAAATTTCAAAGTCCTGAAGTGTATCCGTCCCTCAAAAATATTTCCAAATCAGATATTTATTTTTCCTTATCACTAGATCAAAGTTCTGGAGTAGCAATTATTTTCCTTCGCCATTGTCTTCATTCTGTAAACATTATCTCCTCGATAGCAGCTGCACATGGTCGCTTGATTTGGATTACGATTGATGGACCAAACACCCACTTAAATCTTATCTATGTATATGCCCCAACATCTCATCAGCAACATAAAGAATATTTTAATAACATTTCTTCAACAATTGGCCAGAATCCGTCTGACAACTTAATCTGTGTGGGAGATTTTAATTGCGTATTAGATGATGTCAAAGACAACATATCAAAGTCGAAATATATGGACACGTTACACACTATTTTGCAAATTATATGTGGAAATAAAGGCTTACTAGACACATATCGGCTTGTTAATCCAGACGGCAATGACTTTAGATGGATGTCATCTGATGGTAAAATGCCATCAAGATTAGATAGACTATGTATTGGCTGCTCATTGAAAGGCTACATAACTTCAATGAGTACCAAACCTGTAGCTTTTTCTGATCATAATATGGTGTGTGCCACATTAGATAATGCTAAGTGGGTTAATATAGGGGATGGGCTTTGGAAACTCAACACTGCTTTGCTGCACGATATCTGCTAGCGCAAATGTGTAAAGAGCTGTAGGCGCTATTGGGTTGAACGGAAACTAATTTATGGTGACATAATGCAATGGTGGGAAGATGTAAAAATAGATCTAGGGTATATGGCAAGAGAATATTAGATCAGAAAGGCCAGAGAATTGCAAAAACGAAAGACACATTGAGTAGATCTTTGACTAAAGTTAATGAGAAAGTCAATAAAGGTGAACATAATTATTATGATTTATTGATCGAGCTAAAACGCAAAATAAATGAAATAGAGGAATATAAATTCAATGGAGCAAAAAATAGATCAAAGGCACAAATGCACGCTGAGGGTGAGAAACCTACAAAATATTTGTGTGAACTGGAAAAATCACGTGATATTTAGAAAATAAGCCGTTCAATAGAGGTGGCTGATGGTACAACTGTGTCATCAAGCAGAGAGATGGAGAACATTGTGCATGACTATTATCAAACAGTTGCACACAACTGAAGATAGTGACGACGCAGCTACTGAACATATTTTAGCTAATATGACAGAGACGCTATCTGACTCATCGAATAGAATCTGGGAACAACCTTTTACACTACATGATTTGACCAAATCGCTGAAAGGCATGATGAAACCACAAAAATCGCCGGCTGTGACGGACTCCCTGTAGAATTTTATCAAATACTTTGGTATTTATTAGGTTCAACCCTTGAAGAGCTATCAACCTGCATTTTTAAATGTAGACACCTTCCTCCATCAATGGCCAAAGGATATGTTCGACTGATATATAAAACAGGTGATAGAAACAAACTTCAGAATTACAGACCAATTTCATTACTCCGTGTGGATTATAAAATTATATCTAGAACACTAACGTTAAAACTCGGTTCAGTCCTAGAAGATGTAATTTATTCTGACCAAACATGCTCACACATACTCTACTTGTAAGAGTATCATGCGGATAGTCGAGAGAGCCTCTATACCAGCAGCGATCATAGCGTTAGACAATGAGAAAGCCTTTGATCGTGCTGAATGGAAATTCTAGCTAAAGTCATTAAAATGCATTGGTTTAGACCCAGGCTTCATTAAGTGGGTCACTATTTTATATGCCAGCATGAAGAGCAGTTACTTAGTTAATGCTCATCTGACTGAACCAATCACCATAGAGCGGGGTGTAGATAGAGCTATTTTCTATCACCACTTTTATTTGTAATAGCCATGGCATCGCTGGGAGCTTCATCGACGAGAACTACTCGAGTTCAAGGTATATGTGTTGATGGAGTTGATAAGCCGGTAAAGGTATTCAAACATGCTGATGATACAACCGTTTTGCAGGATCAAATAACGAGTTTAAGACATTGCAAGCATTATTGAAAGAATTTCAACAAGCATTAGATCTTAAAATTAATAAACAGAAATCGAAAGGATTATTTCTGGGCCCATGGAATGGAAGAACAGATGCAGTAATGGCCATTGATTGGCCACGATTTTAGGCATCTATTTTAGTAAGCAATCAAACAAAGCACTAACTTTAAATTGGGAAGAACGGTTGTCTAAGTTAAAGAACATATTGGGTAATTGGAAAGGACGACGCCTTTCTACTTCTGGCAGAACCTTTGTTCCTAATAAATTTGGCTTTATCTGGGGCGTGGTACACGGCTTCTGTCATACAGATACCTCAAATGGTAGAGAATGAGATTAAAGAAATAAACCCCTCTTTTCTATGGGAAGACAAAGCCCATTTAGTATCACAACCAGTGAAAAATAATGAAAAGTATGAACGCGGGCTTGATTTAGTTAACATTCCAGTCAAATGGGCTTCATTAAAATTTTAAAAGTTTTTGAATCAGCTAATTCAACCATGGGTTTGCATTTCCCGAGCGCTCATAGAGAGATACATAGAGCCTTTTTTCTATTGACTGCCTATTTATGTCAAATACAGCTCCACCAAATTACAATAAAATTCATACTGTTTATAAAGAGCAATTTGGAGCCTTACACACATTTACAAGAGGAATATCTCCACCAGAATGTTGTCAACATGCTTTAAAGCAACAACTCTATTTTTGATAATATACGTTTTAATAATTCTGTTTTATATTTACCCTCTCGAGCCAAACAGGCCATCCGATTTATAAGTGATTTGATAAAGCAGAATTCTGGAAAATGGATTTCTATGAATGAAATACATCAATGAGAAATGCCTGTTCGCATAAAATATGCTGTTCCCACTGACTGATTTCAGATACCAAATATACCAGCTAACTGTTATAATTTTCATCCAACACTGGTCCTGAATGATGAATTTATTAATTATAGACAACGATCTAAAGATTTGTATCACAACTTAAGTTTAAGTCAGGTAAAGTTACGAGTCACAATCAATGCATAAAAAAATTTGGGACGTTGGCTAAATAACTGGAAAACAACATGGAAAAACATCCATTCTCATTTTATTACACATGATGCACGTGATTTAGCATGGCGCCTGTTGCAACGATGTTTGTGGGTCGGACACTTGACATACAAATGTGGCATTACAGTGTCTGATAGATGTTGCCTATGCAACATTGAGGAAGGGACAATAGAACAGTTATTCATTCAGTGCTCTGTTGCTACTGCTTTTTTGGGAATTCACTAAAAGGAATCTTGCACAACTTGGCATCACATTACCACGAATAATTTATCAAAGGAAGCAACGTTATTTAGTGATTTATCTACTATGCAATGCAAGATCGAAAAATATGAGAAGGAATTGATCTTGTGCGTTTTATCTCTAGGACTACATGTGTTCAGTAGTCAGAAACGCATTAATAGGAAATCACCAAATTGCAGTGAGGGCTATTGTCCGTGTCCTATTGGTGCAATGTAGTAATGTTGGATTTTACAGGTTGGCATGTTTTGGGAGAAATAGGTTATTCCAAAATGTTTGGTGTCAGAGCAATTTATTCTCTGCCAAAAATGATGTTTTAATGATATTAGAGATGGAATTTATTTAGTGTCAATTGAGCTAAATAATTGATTCTGGAAATGATTATTGAATGTCACTGCATCATTTTCATATACTAATCTCATCATGCCACCAACTATTTTGTCTAATAGAACTGAAATATACGTTTTAAGCCAATAACTTCCTTTAATGTCAAAACGATCCCAATAAATTAATAAATTAATTTTGGCATTCCTCTTCTAATTGTCTGTTTTAAATATGGTTATATTTCAATCACCTTTCTGTTATTGTTAGCTACAATGTTAATTCGTTTATTTGAGCAATGGTGTATACAATGTCGATATTTAACTCAGCACTTTAATACTAAATTCTAACAAACTGAATGGACCAGGGTAATTTTAAAAACTTGTCTTCAAAGCAAATTGCTAATGAATTTGAAATATGCACAGGTAATTTCTGGAACTTGTAGTTAAAGCACGTTATTTTCCGGCTTACAATATACCTAGGTGGTTTTAGAAACCTGTCGGAAATTAATTCGCATTGAATTTTAAGTGTCACTTACTAATTTCAGTATAAATAATTATTGATTGTTTGGCTGCTTTGCTACCATCCCATAATACCGTAATGTAATACTTTAAACACAGTTGTTACAACTCCCAAAGGTGAAATAAATCTATGTAAAATCTACTTAGCGGCCGGTCATTATTTGGCTCAATGGCGTCAATGAGCAGCGGTAACTAACTGCCACTTATTGACGAGTCGTTTCACCACTTGCTGGTGAATTATGCTCGCCATTTGTGCCTACTACTACTGCGCTACACTGTGCGTTTCATCAAACTACGTAAATCTACTTAGCCTGTCGGTCATGAATCGGCTCAATGGCGTTATTGAGTAATGGTAGCTTACCGCTAGTTATTGACGAGTTGGTTCAACACTTGTTGGTGAGCTATGCTCGCCATTTGGGCCTACTAAAACACCATGTGCAAATAGTAATGACTTTGTTGAATTATGTTATGTTATTAGCGCTTTATTAAGCTTGTTTTATATGTAGTTATGCCATGATTGTGGTATATAGTAATATATTGTTTTAGCTTTCACTGTTTTGATATGTTAATATTTTATTGTTATTGGTATCCTATTGAACAGCGTTTCTTATAAATACGCCCACGTAATAGTAAAAAAAAAAATTCTGAATTTCACAAATATTAAAACGGCAAGCATAAACAGAACTTGCAAATTTCACAGAATGTCAGAGTATTTAGTAGGCCCGGGCGCTGTTCCGTTGTGTAATCATAGCGATGTCGGCAACTGATTCCTTCGTTTTATATTGGCTCTATAAATTATTGTTGTTCAGCGCTCGGCGCTGTTCTTTGAGGATGCGTGGGGGTGGGGGGGGGAGGCGGGGGCCGTGTGTGTGTGTGTGTGTGCGTGCGTGCGTGCGTGCGTGCGTGCGTGCGTGCGTGCGTGCGTGTGTATGTGTGGTTGTCACAGCACACGGCGCCACCATTTTCGGTGACTGTCTAGATTAATTAGTATACATTAATAGTATACTAAACTTACATTGCAATAAGAACATTTAAAAACCTCGAAAATTTATGTTAGCTTGCAGGTAATGCCTCTTTAATCAAGCCAGTTATTTCACCGGATGTTTTATGGGAGTGGTGCTGGTAGTAGTAGTAGTAGTAGTAGTAGTATCAGTAGTAGTAGTAGTAGTAGTAGTAGTAGTAGTAGTAGTAGTAGTAGTGGTAGTAGTAGTAGTAGTAGTAGTAGTAGTAGTAGTAGTAGTAGTAGTAGTAGTAGTAGTAGTAGTAGTAGTAGTAATAGTAGTAGCAGTAATAGTGGTGGTGGTGTGATGGTGGTGGAGGAGGAGGTGGTGGTGCTGGTAGTAGTAGTAGTAGCAGTAATAGTGGTGGTGGTGTGATGGTGGTGGAGGAGGAGGTGGTGGTGCTGGTAGTAATAGTAGTAGCAGTAATAGTGGTGGTGGTGTGATGGTGGTGGAGGAGGAGGTGGTGGTGCTGGTAGTAGTAGTAGTAGTAGTAGTAGTAGTGGTGGTGGTGTGATGGTGGTGGAGGAGGAGGTGGTGGTGCTGGTAGTAGTAGTAGTAGCAGTAATAGTGGTGGTGGTGTGATGGTGGTGGAGGAGGAGGTGGTGGTGCTGGTAGTAATAGTAGTAGCAGTAATAGTGGTGGTGGTGTGATGGTGGTGGAGGAGGAGGTGGTGGTGCTGGTAGTAGTAGTAGTAGTAGTAGTAGTGGTGGTGGTGTGATGGTGGTGGAGGAGGAGGTGGTGGTGCTGGTAGTAGTAGTAGTAGCAGTAATAGTGGTGGTGGTGTGATGGTGGTGGAGGAGGAGGTGGTGGTGCTGGTAGTAATAGTAGTAGCAGTAATAGTGGTGGTGGTGTGATGGTGGTGGAGGAGGAGGTGGTGGTGCTGGTAGTAATAGTAGTAGCAGTAATAGTGGTGGTGGTGTGATGGTGGTGGAGGAGGAGGTGGTGGTGCTGGTAGTAATAGTAGTAGCAGTAATAGTGGTGGTGGAGTGATGGTGGTGGAGGAGGAGGTGGTGGTGCTGGTAGTAGTAGTAGTAGCAGTAATAGTGGTGGTGGTGTGATGGTGGTGGAGGAGGAGGTGGTGGTGCTGGTAGTAATAGTAGTAGCAGTAATAGTGGTGGTGGTGTGATGGTGGTGGAGGAGGAGGTGGTGGTGCTGGTAGTAGTAGTAGTAGTAGTAGTAGTAGTAGTAGTAGTAGTAGTAGTAATAGTAGTAGTAGTAGTAGTAGTAGTAGTAGTAATAGTGGTGGTGGTGTGATGGTGGTGGAGGATGAGGTGGTGGTGCTGGTAGTAGTAGTAGTAGTGGTAGTGGTAGTGGTAGTGGTAGTAGTAGTAGTAGTAGTAGTGGTAGTAGTAGTAGTAGTAGTAGTAGTAGTAGTAGTAGTAGTAGTAGTAGTAGTAGTAGTAGTAGTAGTAGTAGTAGTAGTAGTAGTAGTAGTAGTACTAGTAGTAGTAGTATCTGTGGATATTTCGGTTACTACTGTTCCGATTTGGCGCAAATCTTAACGGAAACGGCGTGACCAGTTACTAGGATTCCACAACGGCGCAATCTGAATAAATGCAGAAAATGGGGAAAAATTCGAAACCCGCAACTATCTAGATTCTATTGACGTTGTTTTCGCCAATTACTTTGCACAACATACTCCACCAAAGAAAACAGATCAGGCGAATGGATGGTATTTATAACATATTCTTTCACGCAATGCAGCTCAGAAATAACTTAACATGTTTCTAAAACGAAATAAAACGTACTGTTGAATATATCGAACATAATGGACGTTTCCTATTTTAGCTAAGCCCGCCCATCTCTAGCTAAGCTCCGCCCACATCTAGCTCGTGTGGGGATCGACCGATCTCTAAACTCCCTGACTATCAATTTCCAAAAGAGTATACAGGTAAGCTGTTGAATATTTTGAAACTAATTTGACTGGGTGTTGTTGCTGCATATTTATTAAATAGTAGAGACATACAATTCGTACAACGTGTCGGACTATTAAGAGTTAAAGACAGGCCGTATATAATCATTTATGACGTAATGCTTATGGCGTCATCCTACACGCCGCTGATTATGACGTCATATGACTTCATTACTCTGGAAAGGTCCATTAAATTGGAAGACATTGCTGCCTACAATTATGTTTAAAATACTCAACATAACATTTCCTACATCGTTTTCTAAATTTCCTAGCTAAAATGGCTCTGTTTTTGTTTGGGAAACAGGTTAGCTTATTTATCATGTGTACTGTATACGAACTCATTTACTTCTCGCAGGCAACGAGTGGCAAACCCCGTCACGAAGAACCGCAGATATTTATGTACATCAATCCTCTACTGCCGCACCGGTACAGGTTATATTCAGCGTGGGTACAGGAAATATCGACAGCGCACAAACTGTAGGCAGATCCACAGCGTCTTTGTCTAGCGCGTTTACCGGAATACCGACATACATAACGCCTACAGCGCCTATCGCAACCTCTACATTTCTTGCAACTAGGCCACCATCAGTCTCAATTCATACGGGGTTCACCACCCCTTGGTGGTGGCGTTGGTCACATCTGCGAACCAGACCACAAACAGGCACGAGGCGGACACCGAACATTTATATCACCACACCACCAGTCACATTTCACTGGACTGTGACGTATCCCACAATCGGCTCAGATAGTTCAAATGATTGGTGGATGACCGCTCATACAGGGCATCCATCTTATCCACACGTATCATCATACACAACATTCCCACAGTATGCAACTACATCAGACATCCGCGACTGAAGTGTTACCAGCCAGTGAACCGCACCATCTCATCCACATACCATATCACCATGCAATCGTGCTTGCCACACCACAATGTTAACCCTTTAGTAGTCAAGCCTGCCAAAAACCGGTCTCTTGCAGTAGTCTTGAGGAATGACCATCTGTAGGTAAAGAGAAGAGTATTATTTGTAAGATTTACCATTAGAATGGCTGGCTCGATAATCGAGCCAGTCATTCCAATGGTAAATTAAAAAATACCCTTGTCTTTACAGGCAGATGGGCATTAAATAAGGAAATAATTAGATTTTCTTGACCAAATTTGACCAGTAAAGCGTTAATAACAACACATCACAACAGTTCCCAACAATCACTCGTCTCAAAATGTATACGATAATATACTGAGAGAATATCCATTCCTCAGAGAAGTCCAATACGCCATAATATCTACCCAACTCATCTCTCGTTGTATACGTGGCACACGACTCTGCACAGTGACACACACACCTCACACTATGCACCGATCCACACACACACGCACGCACGCACGCACGCACGCACGCACGCACGCACGCACGCACACACGCACGCACGCACGCACGCAGGCACGCACGCACGCACACACATTCACAACAAATCCAGCATGTTGAACCACAATTATGAACTTAACTCTATATTGGCAAAACGTCCTCTGCAGTGGTCTTGAGGAGTCGCCATTTGTAGGCTAAGAGGAGATTACGGTTTTTTAAATTTAAGCCAGGAATGACGTAAAAGAATTTATTGAAAAGAAAGCTATTGGTCGAGGATCTGCAATCTAGTACTGATCATGTACCAGTTTTCTTAGCAAGAAATACAATTCTAGATTCAGCAATTAAATATCTTATGTTTTTCTTTGCAAAAAGAATAATTAATCACTGATAACAGATCATCATTTCCTAAGACATGACTTTCGATAAGCATATTGGTTGAAAGCAAACAATTATGACAATTTAATAGGTCAGATAGAGTTCTTCCGGAACAAACCGGTTGTAGCATTGCATCGTGATCACTAAGGTCAAATAGCGTCAATTAGACGTAGATTGCCCTCAAATTATGTCAAATCCATAAAGTGACCACCGTCCAACACCTAGATACGTGCTATCGATTTAATGTAGGCTATGTGCAATTGAATGTCTTTCTATGACTTTCATTTTGTATAATTGATCCTACCTTACGCTGTCAGCATCACTGATTGATTCTACTAGTCAAGGAGCCAGGACCAGCAAAAATAGGTTTAGCGCAACACCCAAAGTTGGTTTGTCAACTTAGGCTGTTGGGGGGGGGGGGTGCCTCAGGAACATTCCTAGCCCTGATTTACAGTCGAATTGCCGCATCAACAATACATGACAGCCAATTTTCTATTAGTGGGGTGGCGGTTGAAGAGCAAATAAGAAACAAATTAGCGGATTATTTTTCTCTGCTCCTAAAGTCAAGATCTCTAAAGCAAATTTTCTCAACATGTTGATATGAGATAAGCCTTTGTCTTGTAGCTTCAATAGCTCACGTTATCCAGAATATAATACTATGTAATGCAAAAATAGACAAAATTCCATTGAAATTATGTTGTGTATTTAAATGTTTTGACTAATTCTGCAACAGTGTATTTCAATGAATCATCAATTTACTAATACGGTTAAGGCTGCTTATTCCACCCATCTACTGCACATTTCAGGAATACCAACAATGTTGACATTACCTGATTTAAACAAGAAATATTGGCATTTCCCTTCCCCTACCAATACAATCACCATGCACTCAATACAAATTTTCAGACGTGATTTGCCAAATTGCTAACCATTTTCACATCATAACACCATCCGATATGTGAACATTAGGCTTATATCTATGGGTTCACAAAATTATGATGTATTCAAACAGTTTTTATCTTGCCACATTTTGCTATTGTAACATTCCATGAATTCATCTTTCCAGAGTACCCACCCATCATATGGCGCCATAATGAACTGCGTGATGTGTACAATGACATCATAATGAATGACGTCATGAATGACGTCGATAAGTACGTCACGAACGCATATTTGAAGACGGTCTATGCATTGTTGTACAAATTATTTGCTTTTACTATTTAATAAATATTCTGTTGAATATTTTGAAACTAACTTGACTGGGCGCTGTTGCTGCCATAGGCATCAACAGCGCCCAGTCAAATAAGTTACAACATATTCAACAGCTTCCCTGTATAGTTTTCAGGAAATTGATAGCTAGGCCATTAGGGGATCGATCAATCCCAACACGGCGAGGTGTGGGTGGAGCTTAGCTAGTGATGGGCGGGGTATAGCTAAAAATGGAAAGGTCCATTGTCTTCTGCGGATGTCGGAGTAAGACGCTGGAGGAGTACAAACTCGAGTATGGGCGAACAAGGGTAAAAGGGTATAAGCTTACAGGCTTTCTCCCAAAGAACCAGTCTATTGGGTTGAACAATGATATCTCTACAACGGAGAGCTATTCCAGCCAGCGTCTCAAACTAAGGCGCCAGAACTATTTAAAGGACGCAGTTGTATTTCATGAACATTATGATAAAAGCAAATCTCAACTGATGTGCTGCAGCAGAATCTCAATGCAAGATGTTATGAATGCTCTCTATGTGAGAAAGAAGCGACAGCTAGTAACAATGACACGTGGTACCAATATGGATGCAGACGCCAAACCATTGTACACCATGTACATCATGATTGTCGGATCATCTGCTCGTATTTGCAGGACATTGTGGGTATCGACCTTCAATTATTGAGTATAAATCTAAGCAGGTCCAAGGATATTTACCGGAGAGCTTATACAATGTACAATTGGATTGTCTGTAAGGTGTCATGCTCAACTCAGACAATACTGATAATCAAAATGCAGCTGATAAACTACAGTTAATCGTGCTTGGCCAAGACATTGTACACTGCGCTTCGCATGGACGAGTGAAAACACTAAAAAATGTCGGCCTCGGCATGTCATTGTGTCACATAACTGGATCGGAACAGATCATTAGCATACGCAATCGGATGTGCCACTGTCCATCCCATGAAGCAGTTGAAGCAGTCAATACCAGCCTGGCTATGGACGTTATTGTTAAGTCTGATTTGTGTTGTTACTCCATCCAACATCTGCCCGGGTTTATTCATACAAGCAGCAGCAGACAACAATGACATTAATGAGGAAATCTATGCATGTGTAGTTCGGATCGACCGGACCGGTACCGGCCGTACCAGCCAAGCTGGGTATGCGCCACCCGTCTTGGATTCGTTCCCTGAACATGCCCGCCCCCCCCCCCCCTGGTTAGAGCCATAAGCATATATGGGCCTATGAGAGAGATCGCGTTATAAAAGCGACTAAGTTCGTTAAAGCGCATAGTGCGCATACGCACGCTTAATGCTATTTTTGACAGAGCACGTAGTTTACGACCAAGATGGAATGACGCTTTTAGTGTACAATGTAATCCTTTTTAATCACCTGTTCCCGCCGCATCTGGCCAGACCAGAATTCGACGGGCTGTCCAAATCTGTAAATCATTTCAAAATCGGTTAAGAAATGGCTGAGTTATCCACGGAAAACCCCTTTTGATTATCTTCAAAATATTGCCGTGACATCTAGAACATTCGACTGCGTTATTATTAGCTACGCGCTGATTGGCTGTTGCTCGACCGATGATTGGATGGAGCCTGCGCCTGTGACGTCACGAGTAGTATAAAAGGAGACAAGATCCAGAACTCGAGAGCATCCTCGGCCAGGGGCCGAATAGGTTTAACCTGTGTCAGCTACGATCAGCACGACATTACACAGATCACTTCGCTTTCTGTCGGTTTCTCTCCCGTAGCCAGCAGCAACCCAACCCACCGCACTAAAGCAATTTTGTAACTCCCATTTCTTGCGGGAGGATTTTTGGAACTTTGTAGATGTTGTTCACGTATATATCAAGAACTAAATCGGAACACAAACTTGCGGTGAGGCCTTCCCGGCCTGAAAATGTGATTCTACAGATGTAGAGGCAGCACAGTTCTTTGGTGGATGACTCGACGGATCTGCCAGCCATGCCAAAAAGTGGTTATTTTACCGTCCCCGCACTGATGTCGTACAGGTTTATCTAAACTTTTCGACCGCAGCAAGTACACTTTGCCCGGTACGTCTTCAGAGCTGGTTGACGTACCCTGCACTGTTAAGCTTATTTATGTATCTTCATCTGCATTAAACACACCCCTCCCCCCCACCCTTATGATCGGGTTGTTGGCAACTTCCATCCGTGTACGGGAACTTTCGTCACAGCAGTAATGTTATTGTATCTCTTGCTAACTACTTGTTAGACATTCTATATTGTGATTACAGTCCTGAGTTCGATCCGCTCACGTCATGAGCTGCTTGCAGGAATCCTGTTTGCGGAAACCAGCCTGCGGGAACTTTCCAGGTTCCAGGGAATGGATCAACTTACGTCAACCTAAGAGTGACGTATCAATTTCAGTAACACGATAGCCCAGACTTAAAAATGGCTACCGATTATTCAAGTAACTATACTTGACATTTTAATTATTCCATTAATTACATTTTTGATAATTATATCGTATCTGCGTAAATGGTCCCGATGACAAAATCACACCGTAACGGTCTTAGGACCGCTAGTTATAATTTCTGTATTTGTTTATAGTTATTCTTATTTTCTGTAAGGTGTTTTCACTAACCGCACCGTAGTAGGTTCCTTAACCTGTACTCTAGATATATTATTCTGATCATTTCACACTGTATTTATTGTTCTGGCTAGTTTATATATATGGCCAGTAACATTTATATATGGAGCACTTTCTCCGGCCACCAACAATTTTTCACTGAGGTCGCTGTCCGTGCTATAACTCTGTTTATCCCGGTATGCTACCGACTAAAGACCTTTTCTGTTCAGCTCGATAGGATAGGTTTAATGTGATTAGAAACAATTTCTTCGTTAGAAAACACGTAGTGTACGCCTCTTTTCCGGTAGTTGCAATAATTTAGCCCCTCACTCCGGCAAGGTTGTGTAAGATTAGCCAAAATATCTAAAGGGCCTCATATTTCTAAGTTATTGTCTCTCTTCATGTTCCACTAAGCCTTATGGCTTCTTAATTGTTTGGATGTCCCTATCCGCACCATGGACTGATCCGACCCTGGGAAACTATTGGGGTTTCCGAGCGGTGATGGCCATAGTGTGATGTCACACACATTTCCCAGGTATCTTCGGATACTCAGTAGTTAGCACATTTGCCAATGTAGGAAAGCACTGCGAAAACATGTCTTAAATATTATTTTCTTTAATCTGCTGAACAATCCTCCCGCACCGCAGTGTATAACTGGGCAACTTGTGTTTAAACCTAACGACAGGTTAAAAAGTTAGTTCCATAGGACCTGGTGATGGGCGAGATGCGCATCCCCACCGAATTCCATAACAATGTCTGGGCATGATATCTAGATCTGCCACGCCCTCACGGGAAGGACATTTACGACAAGGGTATTCGTCTCTCTTACCACCCACCAAAACGATAGATCGGTTGCCTAAAAATGCTTTCGTGAAAAGTAACCAATGTCCTGTGACGTTTTATGTGGTTACGGAGCGAGATGTCCGGTTTCTTATCCAGTTCGGAGATCTTATTATGTAACATGTATGCACGCTGTCTTCAGTATTGATGTCTTAGGGCATCTGTTCTCAATGACAGCCGTATCTAAAAGCTAGGTAGACGCCAGCCATTTGCGGCCTAAAATAATTCTTGTCTCTAAAAACTAAATATTAGGGTAAGCATAGAAGAAGGCCCGCATAAATAAAAGCAGCAACTACTAATTCAGCATACTGAGAATTGCATAAGACGGTGATGTGGGAATACTTCGGGAATTGTTCGTTCCGTCTTCACGTAAAACAGCATGCAACCTTATAGTCATAATCTCACTAGGTATGGTCTTTTCTTTCCAGCATTTTGGTTAAATACTAGAGTGGGCCCCTTTTTACTACCACTCTTCTCCCGCTTTAAGCAGTAGCGAAATTTTCCCGTGATGGAGGCCCGTGCGAGGCACTTGCCTCTCGCAAGGATTCAGCGACGACGGTCCACGTGAGGATAATACTCCTCACCCCAACTAGCACTAGGAGTAGTGCCCGTGTGAGGCACATGATTTTTCATCACTACAAAGATAATTTTCTTTCCTTTCAGCTTAGAGGTATAATAGCTTATATTAAGTTAATTAGCTAAGTCTCGTGTATGGGAGCCTCCCTTGCGGGGATACCTCTGCGGACCTACGAGTCTGTGTGGTACTTCCGAGAGCCCCACGTTTAAAGGTTCATCAGGCTGTCACTATGTCTTGTATTTTCGTATGCTCATCACTTTTATCTAGCATACTTGACAGTCTGTTTAGGTAAAACTATTGTATAGACTTAGTTTAATTAAGTCAACAATCAAATCTTGTAAGTTCATAGATCACGAAACTGCTATGGACAGGCATACTGGTGACATAAACTCTTGGGATGAGACTGTTGTGTTTAATGTTCGCGACGATAGTCACACGGCCCTACCGGAACGATTGAATTCCACCGGCCTTAGGAGCCGGTCTTTGTTACCTGTAGGGTGGTATCGTACAGGATCCGTCACCCCGAGACCAGAAGCTAATCAGCGTCATCATTCGTCATGCACTTGCGGCACGGCGGGTCGACATAAGACACCAGAGCCGCTCGACACTACCCCCACGAGCTACACATGTAACAACACTTGTATTATATCAGCAGGGACAGTTTGGTCCACATCTATATAGGATATGCCGATCACTCAAGAATACGCAGCACGTAGGATATTCCACCAGCATACCAATCCATACTGGAATGCCGTATCTCTGGAAAGAAACCATCAGTATACAATTCCTCTATGCAGTCAACCAAGAATGGTACAGTAGTGACAGTTCCCTTGATAATTGTACTGGCAAAATGGATATGGCATGGACACTGGTCCATACCTTGCCAACCAAGCTGTTTTTACTTGGGCTCTGCCATATGGAAGATGATCAACAGACAATCCCAAGCTGGAATGGGTTCAACACCATCGTATCATGTGCGTAACTATCCATCATTGGTTCACAGATTGAGCATAGTACCATGTACACAGTGATGAAGCAGGTGTAGAAGATGATGGCTAGCCTTGGTCAACAAAACAGTGTCATCACTTTCGATTTGGCAGTCTACATGATACAGTGTCACCCCCTCAAGGATGCTGATGATATGGTGATTAGAATGGGAGGGTTCCATATCGCACTCAACTACTTAGCAGTGCATGGCAAAATATTTGAATATTCAGGACTGGCAGATCTTGAGGAATCTATCGAATCACCACTGCAGCAAACCTACTGAAAGTAAAACCGTACAGCGGCGGGGTCAAAGGCTATAAGCTGGTCATGGAAGCTCTGATGCACTTGGAATGGCAGCAATGCTGCAAGTAGTTGCCCCAAAGATAAGAGTGGACGAAAAAACCTGCACTGCACATATCCATACGATAAATCAAAACACCGATGCCTTGCACAAGTGTTATCAGAATATCTGTGATGCCTAGAACTTGCTGTCACTCTTCAAGACAGCAGGTAAGACAGCATCACAGCTCTTCTCCTTCTTCGATTCCTACATCGAGATGATACAGTTGCTGCTCAATTTCAGGCACGCTGGTAGAGATAGATGGTGGCAGTTACACTTAGAGATCATAGCCAAGATGCTCTCCATACCTTTTCCGCAATGGATCGCCCAAAATACTCACTCAGTCGTGTCTGGATTGTCATTAGAGCAGTTCATCAACCTAGACTTCAAGAAGAGAGGAGGGGCTGTGGGTATCATTCAAGCGCAAGAGGCGTTAGACAGATGGTTCCTGACAAGCCATGATCGAACAACACTTACATCTGCTGTAATGATCATGTGTGCTATGCAAGACAATGAGCAAATCAAAACACACAATAATACTGGTGCGGCCAGGCGAAAGAAAAGATGAAGGTGATGTCCAAAGGGTGGTGTCTACATTCAGATCTGATGTTGCACACAATCCTTTTGACATTGATACTCTCGGAGAGTATCAGCCCCTCTTTATATCTGGCGGGTTGCTACCACAACCCATCACAACACGCCCTGTGCTAGCAAAACCACAAGAGCAATTGAATGGGTTTGTTACAAACTGCCTAGACAGCTATGATAGATCTTTCTTGGAAACCTTGCCACACATGAATATCAAGACGTGTGCATCAATGTCAAGGAAGAAGACTCCAAACGGGGCCAAAGACAAGGAAGCTGCTGTCATCATTGCCAATAGAGATATATTTGACAGACTACTGATTGTCGTTAAATCATAACATGTTAATATGAAGAAACACACTGTGTTAGCAACTGTGCCTTGAGATCTGACGCATTATTATGGCAGTCTGAATAACAATGTGAAGACCCGGTAGCTGAGTTAGAATAAAATGCTGATTTATTTCCAAAACTTGGTGGCGCCAAGACATTTAGACAAATGGCGGAAAAGTACTATGATATTTTCAGTACCACTTGGTGAGAATGGCTGCAACAGTTTAGATATGGTTTTTGATTGCCATGACAAACCTAATTCCATCAAGGCAGGAGTACGTATCCGATGGATGTTATTAACTACACTGGATATTAAGATGTTAGGACCCACTACGCCTGTGCCCAAGCAATATGACAAGTACATTAAGAATTCCAACACCAGAGCAAACCTATGTGTCTTCATCTCTGAACACTGGCGTCAAAATGCTCAGCGATCAGCTTGTCCTCGCCAGGTGCTTCAAGAATGATAAGGCCTGCAGGTTGAAAGTAAAAGGACATATGCCAATTCTCTCATCACTTGAGGCAGAGACGAGGCTTATATTGCATACGTACAATGCTTCATATGACCATCCACAGTCAACCACGACAGAGGATTTTGTCATATGTGTGCATCTCTACAACGCAATGATGTGGCAGAAACTCCGGGTTCGTAAGGAGAGAAACAAAGTCTTCGCAAGATCCCAATTAACAAAATAGTATCCATCCATCATCTGACCTCGTATGACGTCATTATCAGCTCAGCGCGTGTATGATGACGTCACAATCATTACGTCACAAAGTGTCCCATATAGAACGTCATCAAATCTCAAATAGTCCAACAAGTTGTATGAATTGTATGTCTTTGTAGTTCTTTGCTATTTAATAAACATGGTGTTGAATATTTTGAAATTAATTTGATTGGGCGCTGTTGCTGCCTTCGGCAGCAATAACACCCAGTCAAATTAGTTTCAAAATATTCAACAGCTTACCTGTGTATTTTTTGGGGGGAAATTGATAGTCAGGGTGATCAGAGATCGATCGATCCCAATATGAGCGAGGTGTTTGTGAATCTAAGCTCGCTAAAATTGAAAGGTCCATTGGTCCAGAAGTATGTAAAGTGCTTTCATCATCGCATGCACTCACAGGATGTGACTCGATGAATGCTTTCTGTAGCATTTGTAAGACGACAACTGCGAGGCATCTCCAGAAAGCTGAAGAGTGAAAAAAGCAAGTGTCACAGTTGGGAGATATCATCCCTTCAACAAATGGCACGGTCTGTACATGCGAACCGTTTGTGTACTCCATGTACACAACATAGTGGGCAGCTGGCCGTACGACAGATGAAGTCAGATATTGGATGTTCTGCCAGAAAATACAGAAGGGTGAGTGCCTCCCATCAACCTCTGATAATGACGACGATGATGATCAATAACATATTAATACTTTGTTTTAGTATTGATGACCTTCTGAGCTACCTTTCCTGCCATTACTGGGCTTTTGTAATTTGGGGGTAGGGGGAGGGAAATTCCAATAATTTTCGATTAAGTCAAGGAATGTCTACACTGCTTGTTTTCATGAACAATAGATAGATGGAATTACCACCTTTACCTGCTTTGGCAAATTGATTATTCATTCAAATACATTATTGCAGGATTAACATAGAACTTTTTTAAAAACCCGCAACAGTTTTGGTTTAAACAACATTTTATCTAGTTCAAGTGGGGAGCACGATAAGACAAGTCTTATGACCGTATCTCCCACTTAATACAAATGTTGTACATGGAGTATAATAACAAGTGGCGGATGCGCAATATAGCATTAACATTATTAAATAATAATATAAGAATAATAAACTTGAAGAGAGAGAGAGAGAGAGAGAGAGAGAGAGAGAGGGAGAGAGAGAGAGAGAGAGAGAGAGAGGGGGAGAGAGAGAGGGAGAGAGAGAGAGGTGGATAAGTAGGCGGAGTGTTGTTAAAGCGGTCGTATCGACAATATATTGGCAACTAATTTCTGATGTCTTGAGATTCCTTTTTTATATTTACATTAGTATCGCCATACAAGATGTGTCTTAACGTGAGTGTATGGGTAATATCATTAGTTACATGTGCGTTATGAAAAGCACGTCTTTGCTCCCTATACAGGGGACAGTAGAAGACCGCACTTTATGGCAGCAACAGCACCCAGGCAAATTAGTTTCAAATATTCAACAGCATGTTTATGAAATAGTAGAGACATACAATTCGTACAACGTGTCGGGCTATTAAGAGCTAACGACGGCCCATATAGCATCACATATGGCGTAATGATTATAACGTTATCCTACACGCTGGTTACCTGATTATGACGTCATATGACGTCAGATTGATAGCTGGATACTCTGGAAAGGTGAATTGACCCATACAAGAAAGCAGGCCATATGCCACTCCCTAAATTATGAAATTTATGTGTGTGATCTTACTCTGTCCCATATCTGTGGCCGATTGTGGCTGTTATCTGCTGGGTTCCTACCATTGGCACCGCTCTCAATCCATAAATCACGAAGTACATATCATTCCGGGTATTTTCAAATTGTTTGAATGTCATTTGTACATGAAATTTTATCAACAAAATGGACCTTTGGAGGCTTAGATATGCCCCTCACAACTCTAGCTAAGCTACACCCACAGCTCGCTCGTGTTGGGATCGATCGATCCATGACCTCCCTGACTATCAATTTCCAGAGAACTATACAGGTAAACTGAATTTTTTGAAATTAATTTGACTAGGTGGTGTTGCTGCCGATGGCACTGCCTATGGCAGCAACAGCGACCAGTCAAAGTTTCAAAATGTACAACATCGTCGTTATCAAATAGTAAAGACATACAATGCATACAACAACGCTTAGTCCGTGACGTACTTATATACGTCATTCATGACGTCAATAAGTATTACGTCATCATACACGTGACGTAATTGATTATGATGCCATATGATGGATGGATAAATTGGAAAGGTCTATTACATTCTAACCTTCATTTCTTTCCTGTGGCCTAGTGCACCGTAAATACCTTTCTTGGTCAGTCGTAAAACCTGTTCTATGCGACGACCTTATCAGATGTTTGACCATGAAAACTATATCTTCGTAAGTCACGTGTATTAACAATATGAACCGCGAGGACGCATATTCTAAATTTTAAGACAATCTTACACGTTAGCTGTTGAATATTTTGAAACTAAGTTGACGGGATCTGTTGCTGCCTATGGCAGCAACAGCTCCCAGTAAAATTAGTTTCAACATAATATTTGAAATTGATAGGGGTCTGTTGTTGCAGCAACAACTTCCAGTTAAATTACTTTCAAAATATTGAACAGCTTACTTGTATGATTGTTCTATATCGCACAATGCCAAACTATAACTGGCACATCTATGACTGAATGGTTAGTATATGATAATGTGAGATTTCTTTTCATTTATGTCAATCTTGTCATTTCCGACCGGCACCTACCCATTCAAATTTGAATTAACACACTTTCTTGGAATTACATCATTGTTGTTGTATGTATTTTTATTTTATTGACGCACTGGCAACGTACGGCTTCAATTTCCATGTGCTAACTTAGCCGACAGTGCTGCACCCGTTAGTTTAATTTGTTGATCACCATCTCCCGGTCGGGGGATCGAACCGCCATTCTGCAACTCCGCATAGCACCAGCAACCAGGCATCTTTCCACTGGACCACCGCACCAAGACAAAGTCAAGGATTGGCCGACCAGCTTTCACATGTCTGATATACTGACACACTGACGATTCATATGGGACTATCTGTGGATGCATCCGTCACAATCAATCCTAGGCTTTTACGCCTATTGTACTCTGACTCCAGCACGGCTCTGGCAGTATATGTATTTTTATTTTATTGACGCACTGGCAACGTACGGCTTCAATTTCCATGTGCTAACTTAGCCGACAGTGCTGCACCCGTTAGTTTAATTTGTTGATCACCATCTCCCGGTCGGGGGATCGAACCGCCATTCTGCAACTCCGCATAGCACCAGCAACCAGGCATCTTTCCACTGGACCACCGCACCAAGACAAAGTCAAGGATTGGCCGACCAGCTTTCACATGTCTGATATACTGACACACTGACGATTCATATGGGACTATCTGTGGATGCATCCGTCACAATCAATCCTAGGCTTTTACGCCTATTGTACTCTGACTCCAGCACGGCTCTGGCAGTATATGTATTTTTATTTTATTGACGCACTGGCAACGTACGGCTTCAATTTCCATGTGCTAACTTAGCCGACAGTGCTGCACCCGTTAGTTTAATTTGTTGATCACCATCTCCCGGTCGGGGGATCGAACCGCCATTCTGCAACTCCGCATAGCACCAGCAACCAGGCATCTTTCCACTGGACCACCGCACCAAGACAAAGTCAAGGATTGGCCGACCAGCTTTCACATGTCTGATATACTGACACACTGACGATTCATATGGGACTATCTGTGGATGCATCCGTCACAATCAATCCTAGGCTTTTACGCCTATTGTACTCTGACTCCAGCACGGCTCTGGCAGTATATGTATTTTTATTTTATTGACGCACTGGCAACGTACGGCTTCAATTTCCATGTGCTAACTTAGCCGACAGTGCTGCACCCGTTAGTTTAATTTGTTGATCACCATCTCCCGGTCGGGGGATCGAACCGCCATTCTGCAACTCCGCATAGCACCAGCAACCAGGCATCTTTCCACTGGACCACCGCACCAAGACAAAGTCAAGGATTGGCCGACCAGCTTTCACATGTCTGATATACTGACACACTGACGATTCATATGGGACTATCTGTGGATGCATCCGTCACAATCAATCCTAGGCTTTTACGCCTATTGTACTCTGACTCCAGCACGGCTCTGGCAGTATATGTATTTTTATTTTATTGACGCACTGGCAACGTACGGCTTCAATTTCCATGTGCTAACTTAGCCGACAGTGCTGCACCCGTTAGTTTAATTTGTTGATCACCATCTCCCGGTCGGGGGATCGAACCGCCATTCTGCAACTCCGCATAGCACCAGCAACCAGGCATCTTTCCACTGGACCACCGCACCAAGACAAAGTCAAGGATTGGCCGACCAGCTTTCACATGTCTGATATACTGACACACTGACGATTCATATGGGACTATCTGTGGATGCATCCGTCACAATCAATCCTAGGCTTTTACGCCTATTGTACTCTGACTCCAGCACGGCTCTGGCAGTATATGTATTTTTATTTTATTGACGCACTGGCAACGTACGGCTTCAATTTCCATGTGCTAACTTAGCCGACAGTGCTGCACCCGTTAGTTTAATTTGTTGATCACCATCTCCCGGTCGGGGGATCGAACCGCCATTCTGCAACTCCGCATAGCACCAGCAACCAGGCATCTTTCCACTGGACCACCGCACCAAGACAAAGTCAAGGATTGGCCGACCAGCTTTCACATGTCTGATATACTGTATCTTCGGATACTCAGTAGTTAGCACATTTGCCAATGTAGGAAAGCACTGCGAAAACATGTCTTAAATATTATTTTCTTTAATCTGCTGAACAATCCTCCCGCACCGCAGTGTATAACTGGGCAACTTGTGTTTAAACCTAACGACAGGTTAAAAAGTTAGTTCCATAGGACCTGGTGATGGGCGAGATGCGCATCCCCACCGAATTCCATAACAATGTCTGGGCATGATATCTAGATCTGCCACGCCCTCACGGGAAGGACATTTACGACAAGGGTATTCGTCTCTCTTACCACCCACCAAAACGATAGATCGGTTGCCTAAAAATGCTTTCGTGAAAAGTAACCAATGTCCTGTGACGTTTTATGTGGTTACGGAGCGAGATGTCCGGTTTCTTATCCAGTTCGGAGATCTTATTATGTAACATGTATGCACGCTGTCTTCAGTATTGATGTCTTAGGGCATCTGTTCTCAATGACAGCCGTATCTAAAAGCTAGGTAGACGCCAGCCATTTGCGGCCTAAAATAATTCTTGTCTCTAAAAACTAAATATTAGGGTAAGCATAGAAGAAGGCCCGCATAAATAAAAGCAGCAACTACTAATTCAGCATACTGAGAATTGCATAAGACGGTGATGTGGGAATACTTCGGGAATTGTTCGTTCCGTCTTCACGTAAAACAGCATGCAACCTTATAGTCATAATCTCACTAGGTATGGTCTTTTCTTTCCAGCATTTTGGTTAAATACTAGAGTGGGCCCCTTTTTACTACCACTCTTCTCCCGCTTTAAGCAGTAGCGAAATTTTCCCGTGATGGAGGCCCGTGCGAGGCACTTGCCTCTCGCAAGGATTCAGCGACGACGGTCCACGTGAGGATAATACTCCTCACCCCAACTAGCACTAGGAGTAGTGCCCGTGTGAGGCACATGATTTTTCATCACTACAAAGATAATTTTCTTTCCTTTCAGCTTAGAGGTATAATAGCTTATATTAAGTTAATTAGCTAAGTCTCGTGTATGGGAGCCTCCCTTGCGGGGATACCTCTGCGGACCTACGAGTCTGTGTGGTACTTCCGAGAGCCCCACGTTTAAAGGTTCATCAGGCTGTCACTATGTCTTGTATTTTCGTATGCTCATCACTTTTATCTAGCATACTTGACAGTCTGTTTAGGTAAAACTATTGTATAGACTTAGTTTAATTAAGTCAACAATCAAATCTTGTAAGTTCATAGATCACGAAACTGCTATGGACAGGCATACTGGTGACATAAACTCTTGGGATGAGACTGTTGTGTTTAATGTTCGCGACGATAGTCACACGGCCCTACCGGAACGATTGAATTCCACCGGCCTTAGGAGCCGGTCTTTGTTACCTGTAGGGTGGTATCGTACAGGATCCGTCACCCCGAGACCAGAAGCTAATCAGCGTCATCATTCGTCATGCACTTGCGGCACGGCGGGTCGACATAAGACACCAGAGCCGCTCGACACTACCCCCACGAGCTACACATGTAACAACACTTGTATTATATCAGCAGGGACAGTTTGGTCCACATCTATATAGGATATGCCGATCACTCAAGAATACGCAGCACGTAGGATATTCCACCAGCATACCAATCCATACTGGAATGCCGTATCTCTGGAAAGAAACCATCAGTATACAATTCCTCTATGCAGTCAACCAAGAATGGTACAGTAGTGACAGTTCCCTTGATAATTGTACTGGCAAAATGGATATGGCATGGACACTGGTCCATACCTTGCCAACCAAGCTGTTTTTACTTGGGCTCTGCCATATGGAAGATGATCAACAGACAATCCCAAGCTGGAATGGGTTCAACACCATCGTATCATGTGCGTAACTATCCATCATTGGTTCACAGATTGAGCATAGTACCATGTACACAGTGATGAAGCAGGTGTAGAAGATGATGGCTAGCCTTGGTCAACAAAACAGTGTCATCACTTTCGATTTGGCAGTCTACATGATACAGTGTCACCCCCTCAAGGATGCTGATGATATGGTGATTAGAATGGGAGGGTTCCATATCGCACTCAACTACTTAGCAGTGCATGGCAAAATATTTGAATATTCAGGACTGGCAGATCTTGAGGAATCTATCGAATCACCACTGCAGCAAACCTACTGAAAGTAAAACCGTACAGCGGCGGGGTCAAAGGCTATAAGCTGGTCATGGAAGCTCTGATGCACTTGGAATGGCAGCAATGCTGCAAGTAGTTGCCCCAAAGATAAGAGTGGACGAAAAAACCTGCACTGCACATATCCATACGATAAATCAAAACACCGATGCCTTGCACAAGTGTTATCAGAATATCTGTGATGCCTAGAACTTGCTGTCACTCTTCAAGACAGCAGGTAAGACAGCATCACAGCTCTTCTCCTTCTTCGATTCCTACATCGAGATGATACAGTTGCTGCTCAATTTCAGGCACGCTGGTAGAGATAGATGGTGGCAGTTACACTTAGAGATCATAGCCAAGATGCTCTCCATACCTTTTCCGCAATGGATCGCCCAAAATACTCACTCAGTCGTGTCTGGATTGTCATTAGAGCAGTTCATCAACCTAGACTTCAAGAAGAGAGGAGGGGCTGTGGGTATCATTCAAGCGCAAGAGGCGTTAGACAGATGGTTCCTGACAAGCCATGATCGAACAACACTTACATCTGCTGTAATGATCATGTGTGCTATGCAAGACAATGAGCAAATCAAAACACACAATAATACTGGTGCGGCCAGGCGAAAGAAAAGATGAAGGTGATGTCCAAAGGGTGGTGTCTACATTCAGATCTGATGTTGCACACAATCCTTTTGACATTGATACTCTCGGAGAGTATCAGCCCCTCTTTATATCTGGCGGGTTGCTACCACAACCCATCACAACACGCCCTGTGCTAGCAAAACCACAAGAGCAATTGAATGGGTTTGTTACAAACTGCCTAGACAGCTATGATAGATCTTTCTTGGAAACCTTGCCACACATGAATATCAAGACGTGTGCATCAATGTCAAGGAAGAAGACTCCAAACGGGGCCAAAGACAAGGAAGCTGCTGTCATCATTGCCAATAGAGATATATTTGACAGACTACTGATTGTCGTTAAATCATAACATGTTAATATGAAGAAACACACTGTGTTAGCAACTGTGCCTTGAGATCTGACGCATTATTATGGCAGTCTGAATAACAATGTGAAGACCCGGTAGCTGAGTTAGAATAAAATGCTGATTTATTTCCAAAACTTGGTGGCGCCAAGACATTTAGACAAATGGCGGAAAAGTACTATGATATTTTCAGTACCACTTGGTGAGAATGGCTGCAACAGTTTAGATATGGTTTTTGATTGCCATGACAAACCTAATTCCATCAAGGCAGGAGTACGTATCCGATGGATGTTATTAACTACACTGGATATTAAGATGTTAGGACCCACTACGCCTGTGCCCAAGCAATATGACAAGTACATTAAGAATTCCAACACCAGAGCAAACCTATGTGTCTTCATCTCTGAACACTGGCGTCAAAATGCTCAGCGATCAGCTTGTCCTCGCCAGGTGCTTCAAGAATGATAAGGCCTGCAGGTTGAAAGTAAAAGGACATATGCCAATTCTCTCATCACTTGAGGCAGAGACGAGGCTTATATTGCATACGTACAATGCTTCATATGACCATCCACAGTCAACCACGACAGAGGATTTTGTCATATGTGTGCATCTCTACAACGCAATGATGTGGCAGAAACTCCGGGTTCGTAAGGAGAGAAACAAAGTCTTCGCAAGATCCCAATTAACAAAATAGTATCCATCCATCATCTGACCTCGTATGACGTCATTATCAGCTCAGCGCGTGTATGATGACGTCACAATCATTACGTCACAAAGTGTCCCATATAGAACGTCATCAAATCTCAAATAGTCCAACAAGTTGTATGAATTGTATGTCTTTGTAGTTCTTTGCTATTTAATAAACATGGTGTTGAATATTTTGAAATTAATTTGATTGGGCGCTGTTGCTGCCTTCGGCAGCAATAACACCCAGTCAAATTAGTTTCAAAATATTCAACAGCTTACCTGTGTATTTTTTGGGGGGAAATTGATAGTCAGGGTGATCAGAGATCGATCGATCCCAATATGAGCGAGGTGTTTGTGAATCTAAGCTCGCTAAAATTGAAAGGTCCATTGGTCCAGAAGTATGTAAAGTGCTTTCATCATCGCATGCACTCACAGGATGTGACTCGATGAATGCTTTCTGTAGCATTTGTAAGACGACAACTGCGAGGCATCTCCAGAAAGCTGAAGAGTGAAAAAAGCAAGTGTCACAGTTGGGAGATATCATCCCTTCAACAAATGGCACGGTCTGTACATGCGAACCGTTTGTGTACTCCATGTACACAACAGAGTGGGCAGCTGGCCGTACGACAGATGAAGTCAGATATTGGATGTTCTGCCAGAAAATACAGAAGGGTGAGTGCCTCCCATCAACCTCTGATAATGACGACGATGATGATCAATAACATATTAATACTTTGTTTTAGTATTGATGACCTTCTGAGCTACCTTTCCTGCCATTACTGGGCTTTTGTAATTTGGGGGTAGGGGGAGGGAAATTCCAATAATTTTCGATTAAGTCAAGGAATGTCTACACTGCTTGTTTTCATGAACAATAGATAGATGGAATTACCACCTTTACCTGCTTTGGCAAATTGATTATTCATTCAAATACATTATTGCAGGATTAACATAGAACTTTTTTAAAAACCCGCAACAGTTTTGGTTTAAACAACATTTTATCTAGTTCAAGTGGGGAGCACGATAAGACAAGTCTTATGACCGTATCTCCCACTTAATACAAATGTTGTACATGGAGTATAATAACAAGTGGCGGATGCGCAATATAGCATTAACATTATTAAATAATAATATAAGAATAATAAACTTGAAGAGAGAGAGAGAGAGAGAGAGAGAGAGAGAGAGAGAGAGAGAGAGAGAGAGAGAGAGAGAGAGAGAGAGAGAGAGAGAGAGAGAGAGAGAGAGGGAGAGAGAGGGAGAGAGAGGGAGAGAGAGAGAGGTGGATAAGTAGGCGGAGTGTTGTTAAAGCGGTCGTATCGACAATATATTGGCAACTAATTTCTGATGTCTTGAGATTCCTTTTTTATATTTACATTAGTATCGCCATACAAGATGTGTCTTAACGTGAGTGTATGGGTAATATCATTAGTTACATGTGCGTTATGAAAAGCACGTCTTTGCTCCCTATACAGGGGACAGTAGAAGACCGCACTTTATGGCAGCAACAGCACCCAGGCAAATTAGTTTCAAATATTCAACAGCATGTTTATGAAATAGTAGAGACATACAATTCGTACAACGTGTCGGGCTATTAAGAGCTAACGACGGCCCATATAGCATCACATATGGCGTAATTATTATAACGTTATCCTACACGCTGGTTACCTGATTATGACGTCATATGACGTCAGATTGATAGCTGGATACTCTGGAAAGGTGAATTGACCCATACAAGAAAGCAGGCCATATGCCACTCCCTAAATTATGAAATTTATGTGTGTGATCTTACTCTGTCCCATATCTGTGGCCGATTGTGGCTGTTATCTGCTGGGTTCCTACCATTGGCACCGCTCTCAATCCATAAATCACGAAGTACATATCATTCCGGGTATTTTCAAATTGTTTGAATGTCATTTGTACATGAAATTTTATCAACAAAATGGACCTTTGGAGGCTTAGATATGCCCCTCACAACTCTAGCTAAGCTACACCCACAGCTCGCTCGTGTTGGGATCGATCGATCCATGACCTCCCTGACTATCAATTTCCAGAGAACTATACAGGTAAACTGAATTTTTTGAAATTAATTTGACTAGGTGGTGTTGCTGCCGATGGCACTGCCTATGGCAGCAACAGCGACCAGTCAAAGTTTCAAAATGTACAACATCGTCGTTATCAAATAGTAAAGACATACAATGCATACAACAACGCTTAGTCCGTGACGTACTTATATACGTCATTCATGACGTCAATAAGTATTACGTCATCATACACGTGACGTAATTGATTATGATGCCATATGATGGATGGATAAATTGGAAAGGTCTATTACATTCTAACCTTCATTTGTATTTGAATTAACACACTTTCTTGGAATTACATCATTGTTGTTGTATGTATGTATGTATGTATGTATGTATGTATGTATGTATGTATGTATGTATGTATGTATGTATGGTTACTGTATTCTTCGGCTGTAGTAGTAGAAACATCCTACAGCTGCAATCAGTCCTTCTTCGCTTTTGCCAACTGTGTATTGTCCTCAGCCAAAATCCTTAGCTTCCTCAGGTCCATTCTTGGCTTGAGTGTAGCTAATCCTGCTTTCTTGAGGTCACCTCGTAACACGCTTAGCAGATTTATTCAATGACGTCCTCTCCTGGTTCTGTATTTGCTGGCTCCGAGTAGGGCGAATTTTAAGGTTCCCTGTGCTGGTGTGTCTTCTGGCATCCTTAGCACATGGCCAAACATGGACCATCTTTGCTGGGCGACGTTTACAGACAGTGGCAGCGTTTTACACATCTTGTATAGTGCATCGTTGGAAATTATGCTCTCTGGCCATCGGTGTCCAGTGATGGTGCGTAGCTGTTTGCGGTGGCAGGTGTCAAGTTTGTCTAGAGCGGCCTTTGGAGCTGCCCAGCTGTTACAGTTATACATCATCAAGGATACGCAGGTTGCATTGTATAAACGTAGTCTTTTTACCAAGGGCATCTTTGATCTACGAATCCATAGCTTCCAGAATGACTGGAAAGCTATGTTCCCCATGGTGCAGCGTGCAGCAATGTCAGCAGTACTGCAAAGCAGTGAGCCCAGGATTGTACTTTTCCTCCATGGTTCGCCGCCACGGAGTGGATGGTCATTTTCTTTAGTTTCATGCTTTGTAGATAGGTGTATGTGGGTGAACTCTGTTTTGGATTCATTCATAAAGAGATTCTCAATTCTTAGTTTGTTTGCAGTTATTAGAAGTTCGTCAAGGGGTTTCTTTTCCTCATCTATAAAGTCCACATCGTCGGCATATTCCATCTCTAGAGGCATGCTCAGTATTGACACCGCGGTGTTTGGTCTTGTGGAGTTTTCCCGCATGAATTTCAATGCAGCAGCCAGGTAACCTGTGGGGAGCCGGTTGATGTCTCAAACTCTACAGACTTCACTGACTTGACTCGTACTCTCAGCTCAGCGTCTGCAAGCAGTAGTCTCACTAGTCGTAGCTCATCTTCATTACAACTGACCTGGCGTACTGCATCTAGGATCTTTGAGCGTTTAATTGTGTCGAAGGCTCGTGCCATGTCAATGCCCATTTTTTGGAAATCCCAGTGTTTGGACATGACTACCGATACACGCATGCGTTGAGCCCATACAATGTCTGTGCAGCTGCGTCCACGTTTGAAGCCACTTTGATAAGATCCGGTGAAGTAATTGATCTTGTCTCGGATGCGTCATAGAGTAACATTTGATAGGATTTTCCGTATGCTGTTAAGGAGCACAATGGGCCACAGATTGGCTGGGGTGGGGGGAGGGGGGGGGGGGGTCGGGTGACTTCTTGGGCTTGGGTAGCTCGATACGGATGCCTTGGCCTACAGCGTCGATTGGAAGGTGGTGCATAAAAGCTGAATTGATTATGTGCGTGATCGGTTTGCCCTGGTCGGTCCCGATAAAGTGTCCTTCAGAGAGTTGTATACAGTTAGGGGTGGTGTGTAGTCAGCAACTCGCAGGGCTCAGGCTGCCCGAAACATTTTGTGGCAGTCATCAGTGTCAGTGATTTCATCTGCTAGGGCGTCTGCTTTTTGGATAGCAAGATCCTTTAAGCGTTCGCTAATGTGGCGCAGAATGTTATTGCGTTCCTGGCGTAGTTTGGTACGATCTTCACTTTCGCCACTTTGATAGATTCGCAGACGTAACGCTTTCTGTTCTGCTGACAGTTTTACTACGAGAGGGTCGTCAGTATACCTAGTTCTGTTGTTTTTTAGAACACCTATGGCGCTAAACACTCAGGGCAGCAACTTCAGACAGGCCATAAGCTAGTACTCATGGAGCAAAAACAGGCCACTTACCGTGGATTAGGCTTCGTAATCGGACCAATGGTATTGGCCGATGACATTAGTTTTGGATACGTCAGTGATCGCATTGCATTTATCGACCTGGCTATACCAACACGAAAGCGCACCACCACTAAGTGTCGCATAGTCAATGTATATGGGCCAACTACCGAAAGGGCCAAAGGGAATCCAGCTATATTAGATTCCTTCTATGCAGAACTGAGCTCTGCCATTACTATCCCAGCTAGATGGCAGCTGTTCTTCTGTGGCGATTCAACTCCCAACTGGGTAAACTCGGCACCGCGGACAAATGTTCAGGACTGGGCTCATGCCTGGGATCGTATGGCACACGCAACAGCAACTGAGATGCACTGCATGGTGGCATTCCTTAGTTCCAATGGCCTATTTCCCACAAATACGGCTTTCAAACACCCATGCCCCACACAGGACAGCATGGACTGGACACATTACTGATCGAAAAGCTCCTAAAGGTTCTAAGGCTACATTCTAAGGCTGTTGTTGTCATGCTGTTTAAAGGATAACTAACCTCATCTCATGATATTTATACAAATGATCTAATAGGCCACTCATAAACTATGTTTGGGATTTTAAGCTTTTTATCATCCCGTGAAACAAAGATATTCAGGTTTTAGTAGCTAAATGTTGGTAAATTTCTACAGGGTATGATGGTTATCATGTTTTACTTTTCAACCAATCAGAAAAAGCTTAGCTTGTCTGCCTCGATATACGCGCTCAGTCATAAACGTGCCAACTATAGCATTACAATGTGGTATAAAAGCAACCCTACAGTCAAGCTGTTGAATATTTTGAAACTAATTTGACTGGAGGTCAACAACTTCCAGTCAAATTAGCTTCAAAATATTCAACAAGATGTTTATTATATAATAAAGATTGTAATGCGTTGGCACGTACATGACATCACACACTATCGCTCGAGGAGACAAAATGGTGGCGATCACTGTTCAACATTTAAACGATATTACCAAGCATATAATTGTGATACAGATAAGAGAATGTGACAGGATATGAATGATATGAAATCTATAAACCGTAATCTATCGGTACAATACAACATTTGAGATGAGGTTAGTATTCCTTTAAGTAGCTCGCGACAGTATTATTTGCAACAACACCGTATCATGCACCGTATTATGTGGCAATTAAAGGTGCATATTCACAGCGGAATGCTTGAAAATAATATTGTTAAAATTGTATACATTTAAATGTGTGACATGTGTGACTAGATGTAATGAAACGAAATAAATCTTAGCATATGACGATTTCATTCCGTATAAATTAATATAATTTTTATTTATTTGTGAATTTGAAATAGGGACTCGTGTCTCTATTTTAGTTTCACAAGTAAAATCTGTTATTAATTTATATGGAAATAATCATTAGGCCTACATCTAGACACACCATTTAAGCCCCTAAAAATACGCAATTTTAATAATATTATTTTCCAGCATTCTGATGTGAATATCTACCTTTAAAGGTACATATTCACATCAAAATGCTTGAAAGTAAAATTATTAAAATGTATGCTTTTAGAGGATTAAATGGGGTGTCTAAAAGTAAAGTAACGAAATAAATCTTAACGTATAATGTTTCATTTCATAGAAATTAATCTATTTTTAGTTGTGAAATTGAATTAGGGACTTGTGTCTCTAATTCAATTTCATAACTTAAAAAATTATGTTAATTTATACGTAATGAAAACGACATATGTTAAGATTTATATAGTTTGATTACATTTAGATACACAATTTAGAGCTTCCAAAAGTATATAATTCTAACAATTTAATTCTGAAGCGTTTTGGTGTCTAGGAGATGTACACGCATATTGGCATGATGGCTTTACTTTACATTGGATCGAGCTTGGCATGCATTAACCGCATGGAAGGTCATATAATTCGTTATTTTGTCAATTCCCTTATTTGCGTTATTTGACCTCGAATGACCTCTACTTGATCCAGTTTTAACCAAACAGACCGCTGGATAAAATGGCAACTGTGATAATGATGGTGTAGAGTATTTTGCGGCTGTAGTAGTAGAAACATCCTACAGCTGCAATCAGTCCTTCTTCGCTTTTGACCACGTCTCTTGTTCTCAGCCAAAATCCCTAGCTTCCCCAGGTCCATTCTTGATCTGAGTGTACCGAATATGACGTAAAATATTAAATTAGTCTAGTTGTTTACAATCAGCACAAGCGTTGATCAAGTAATTTTTCTGGGAATGGTCCACAAACTAAGGCAACAAATACATGTATGTTTTCTATTCCCTACCTACCTGCAACAACAGCGGCGACCTACCAGTCCCTACGTGTAATAGGAGCCATATACATTATTTTGTTTGAGTTAACTAGTCAATGTTCTGACGTATTAAGAAGTCGCCCATATTAAAACATCATCGCTTGGCTTCATCAAGTGTCACTTATCAAGATGTTTGCCTTTATGCATATTTCAAGTACTCGAGCTTATCCGACGCTTACAATATCAACTGGTCTATCTTTCTAACAGATGGGACCGTTCTGTCACTCATTTGAGGATTCCATTTTTAGCCATGCCCCGCCCATCTGTAGCAAAGCTCCACCCACGCGGTGTCCATGTTGGGATAGACCGATCCCAGAACACTCTGACTATCAATTTCCAGAAAACTATACAGGTAAGCTATTGAATATATTGAATATTTTGAAACTAATTGGACTTGGTGTTGTTGATGCATATGGCACCAACAGCTCCCAGTCAAATTAGTTTCAAAATACCGAACATCATGATTATTAAATAGTAAAGACGTACAATTCGTACACCAACGCTTAGTCCTTCACCAATTAAGTGTTCGTGACGAACGTAGCCTGTATCAAAATACTTAGTAGAATAATTATGTCATTGTAAGTGATTTTAATTTCTTGTTCGCTGTTTTATTTCGCATTAATCATATGATTAACGGGACTGAACTCAGTAGGGCTTTGAGCCTGGTACACAGGAGTAATCTCCCTCATGCGTAAATACCTTGGCGTCGATAAAATAATACGCTCTAATTTTGTTGTCAGTTGGTGAGCTTGGAATTTGATATTTCTTCATTAAATGTACTATGTTTTTAACAATGTGATCTCCATATTTATCTCTCCAGAGGGCCATGCGTGAACATCATGTGATGACTATAATATCGCTGGAAGGCTCTTTGTTATATTAGTAATAATATATATATATATATATATATATATATATATATATATATATATATATATATATATATATATATATATATATATATTAGAGCTGGGCGGTATTGACACGACGGTATCGGTACCATGAAAAAATACCGCGGTACCACGGTATACCGTCATCTGAGGTTGAGGCATGCCACGAAATTAGAACAATTTTTTTCATTTCCTTTTCATTTCCATCTACACTCAACGGTGAAAAACATTATGGCTATTGCGACTGTTTAGTTTCACGACTTTATTAGGTCACTATTTTTATTGACATAATATCATTCGCGGGAATATCGGTCAAAGTGTGTGGTCGACTCGCTAACTATAACCCGTTGTTTGAGACATTGGAGCGCGCTATTTGCAATCTGGATTGTTCTTGCTATTAATACGTGCGACCAGCAAACGGTAAATTTTATTTTGGCAGTCGAGCGCGTTGATAAACAGAGTCCAGACAAAATCCGCGAGTATTTAAACGAGGCCAGTGTTGTACTCTTTTATTTCTGTTGGAGTCATATATTCGGTTACTCGCGAAAACAGGCCTATACACATGCATCTAACAGGACATTGAATATAGCCGATTCCAAAGCTTCTGATAATTACCGAGTACCCGATGTGTAGACACGTTACTCGCCATGCTTCACGTGAACAATGCGTGGGAGAGACTCCGTCATTATTTATGTAGATGGTATATTTAATGAATGAATGCGCTTTTAGCTATACCACGCCCATTTCTCCCGTTTTGCCCGCATTAGAGTCGAACAAAACCTGAATCTCAGACTCCCAATACCAAGGTAACTATATATTATGTAAGCTGTTGAATATTTTGAAACTAATTTGACTGGGTGCTGTTGCTGCCTAAGGCATCAACCGCGCCCAGTCAATTTATTTTCAAAATATTCAACACTATCTGCAAAATGTTTTTAAATAGTAAAGATATACAATTCGGTCACTCGACGGACTATTACACGTTCATAATGGGCCTAGTTAAGTCACTCATAACGCATTTTGATTATGACGTCAGCCTACATGTGACGTATTTGATTATGGCGTCATATTTGTGAGTGGCAGATTGGCTTCATCCATTACTTGCAATGTATGTGATGTGCTAACACGTGTGCAGATTAAGATCTTCAAGACGGCCATTAGACGCACCAGAAACAAGAACAATAAAAGATTGCAGACCTTCGCCGTCCTATTTGTCACATTACAAATTTCCTTTGGACTTTTCAGAATATCCCAATTTTATCAGATCATTAGCGTATCATCGCACATGTTCTTGTGTTAAATTTTCAGCAAAATCAGACTAGCAGTTTTAAACATATTAATAGATCAAGAATGTGATCGGATGCGGATCCGGTTTTTATCCGGAAAGCAGCAAGAGTCCGGAAATCACCTTTCACCCTAGGATCCTTTGTTGTTTTAAAATTCGAGGCAAATCATTAGTTTTGAGAGACAGCTCCTGGCGCACGCACGCACGCACAAACGAACGGTCTCTTGCAAGCACGTACGCGCGTACGCACGCACGTGTGAATATGTATTAACCCCTCTTGTGCCAACTTAACCCTTTAATGGTCAGTGGTCAAACTGACCAAAAACAACTCTGCCATGATCTTCATGCCTATTTGAAAGGCCTATAGAAGAATATTTTTGAATATTTACCACTAGAATGACTGGCTCGGTTACCGAGCCAGTCATTCTAGTGGTAAAATTTCAAAAATATTCTTCTCTCGGCGTGCGGATAGACACTTAAAAACTCTAATTTCTTTACCATTACCCCTTTAATAGGGCAAGCCGGTGAAAAAAATTCAGTGGTAAATTTACAAAAATAGTCTTTTAAAATTAAAATATCTTGGGGTATAATGGATAAATCAGTTTTAGCTAGGCCACGCCCATCTTTATCTAATTTCCACCCAATTTCCAGAAAACTATACAGGTAAGCTGTTCATTATTTTGAAACTAATTTGACTGGGTGCTGTTGCTACCATTTTGCTTCCTATGCCAGCAACAGTGCCCAGTTAAATTTGTCTCATAATATTCAACAACGTGTTTATTAAATAGAACAGACATACATCCGACACTACAACGCTTAGTCCGTCATCAATTAACCGTTCGTTAAGCACTTATCTACGTCATTCATGACGTAGCTGATTATGGCGCCAAACTAAACATCACATAGTTGATCATGACGTCATATCTTTGAACGATAAACCGGAATCCTCTATTATGTATATTTCGCTATTGTCGCTGTAGAGCAACTTGGCATCGTATCTGACCATCCATTCATGTCATTTCGCCTCCAAATCACACACCTCTTTATTAACTTCTCTTGTATCAACAGCGCATTGAAGCGCGCAAAATACTATTTATTTCAATTAACTATTTAATTCACCTTTCCAGAGTATCCATCTATCATCTGACCTCGTATGACGTCATAATCAGATCAGCGCGTGTATGATGACGTCACAATCATTACGTCACAAAGGGTTCCATATCTACCATCACCAAATCTCTAATACTCCGACACGTTGTATGAATAGTATGTCTTTGTAATTCTTTGCTATTTAATAAACATGCAGTTTTTTAAACTAATTTGACTGGGCGCTGTTGTTGCCTTAGGCAGCAACAGCACCCAGTCAAATTGGTTTCAAAATATTCAATAGCCTAAATGTGTAGTTTTTGGGAAATTGGTAGTCAGGGTGTTCAGAGATCGATCGATCCCAACACGAGCGAGGTGTGGGTGGAGCCTAGCTAGAGATGGGCGGGGCATAGCTAAAACCGGAAAGGTCCATCCATTGCCAATACATTTCAAGGAAATTCAGATTTTTGCAGCAAAAAAGAGTAATTTTTGTAAATTTATAACGAATATTAACAAAAGAATAGATTTTTGTTATCCTTCAAATGGACATTCAGCAAAGGTTTAATGGTCAATACAAATTAAAATCTCTGCTTAGCCGGTGTCCACTTGCAGACCAAGAAGAGTATTTTTCAAAAATATTCCCCCTTTAGCCTGCAAATAGACATTTCTCAAAATCACTGCAGACGTCGTTTTCGACCAACTTGACCATTAAAGGGTGAAGTTGACAGAAGCGGGTCTAATAAGCCAAACAAAACATCTATGTTACACCGACGGGGATATTGGCGAAAGTCTTGGCATTTTGCATTTTCTAAATGCAAATCTTGCTTTGCATAAAAATCACAATGATCTTGATCTCAAAATTCTGAATGCTGGTGCTGCTCCTACTGGCCGAGGTAACTGTATGACGATGATTAGTTCCAATAATTTTGCAGCTTCTGAAATAAAGGCCAGATGAAGTAAGCAGAATCAAACTGTTATGGCATGCATTATGGGCAAATATTACAATGCTATTGATCTCTGACGTCAGCAACATTTTGATTGCACTCACCTGATATAGGTAAACATGTGACCAAGTTAAATTTGACTATGGTGAACAAATCCTGAGATATAAGACAAAATGTTGAGCTAAAACAAAAATTTAACCGAAAGGAATAGAGTTTTATACCCAGGTCACAGTGAACTTGAGCTTTGACGCAATGACCTCTATAGAATTGTGCTGTATCTAGTTGATGTCTGTAACCATGTGCCCGAGTTTAGTCACAATTGGCCGAACCAATCCTTAGCTATGAAACGATATATTGAACACAACCAAAGCCCAAGCCTCAAAACATAGAGTAGTGTACCAAGGTCACGGTGGCCTTGACTTTTAACCTCAATATCATTGTGCTCCATCCGTTTGATATATGTACTCATATTTCCATGTTTAATCGCAATAGGGTGAAATCATGGCGGGATATAAGAAGCTATGTCGAGATAAAGCAACATCTTAATCATGCACATTTTTAAAACTAAGGTCACAGTGACTATATATCTTTACTATATATATATATCTACTTTGACCTCATCAACTCAATATCATTGTGCTCCAACCTCTTCATATAAGGAAGCAGGTGACTAGGTTTAGGCCCAATAGGGTGAACTGATCCTGAGATAAAAGACGATATGTTCAGCCAAACCAAAAACTTAACCGTAAAAGTAGAGTGTCTTACCAAGGTTACAGTGCCAATGAGCTTTGACCTCATGACCTCTATATCACTGCGCCCCATCGACTTGATATACGGAAGCATGTGTCCAAGTTTATTCCCGTTCGGGTGAATCGATCATGATATAAAACTGTATGATATAGAAACTTAACTGTGATTGGACGGTGACAAACAAGCAAACAAACAAACAGATAGACAGACGGGCGGACGGACAGACTTTACGTCCGTCCGTGCGTCTGTCTATCTGTTTGTTTGATTGTTTGCTTGTTTGTCGGCGTGCAATTACAGACAGACAGACGGCGTATTGGAACCCATCGATATATTGGCGAAAACTATGTTTTTCGCCAATAATAATTCTCGTTCTAAACATGTTTTCTAGTATTTACCAGTACGCGTCATAAATTTGAGCGCTATCAGCATTTTATGTTTTAACTAGCCTATTGATCTATAGCAAATAACTTGAATATGACATTTATTCAGTGGCTTTTCCAGCTCTAGTCACATGGACATTAGGGGTCAATCACTCTTATAATCTAGAACACGCCATTGCCCGCAATACTATACCACAACGTGATCGGGTAAAACCAGACAAATATTTACCAACTGTCAATAAGATAGATGAATGGGAATTAGATTGGCTGGACTGAGCTGACTATCGTCTTCGTCTTGATCCACGAAGGTGTTGACAACTAAGGTTATCTAGGGCCGTCTATATGATTTGAGCATAGATAGCGATATGAATAAGTAGGCTATTAGGTGACCTCAATCCCCTGAGAACGCGGTTCACTGGACGGGTACTGGAATAGTAACAGGCCCAGCAACCGGCGCCATCAAGATAAGGGAGTGGACCTTATACTTCGATGTCGATCCACGCGTGTATTTCTCTAGAATGCGGGATAGTATACATCACGCTGTTTATAATAGAGGAATTCAATCTGTCAGTCATATATATATATATATATACGTACGTCACATGTAGGTTGAAGTCACAATAAATTACGCCATGATTGACGTATCTACAGGGCCCAAATTAAGGCAATACAACAAGTGCATTTGCGCAAGGCCTCCAAATTTCCAGGGCCACCCAAAAAGTTAATTTTTGCGATCCTGCATGACTTCAAATTATACACGAAAAAGACTGATATGGCAAAATCCAGTGACGTAGCTATACTGCCTACTAGCCAGGAGGGGAACCTAGAAATGTTGAGTATTGTACGCTTCTATAGGTTACAAATGCAATATATAGGTCCTAAGGACTCAGAAACTGCCGGATGCTGATCTCCATTTGTGTAGCATCTTACACAATTTACCTAAGTGTCATATTAACCCCTCGTGTGTCAACAGCGCCTCAAAGCGCTCAAAATTCTGCATTTATTAATTAACCCTTTATTTGTCAAGATTTTGAAAGAAAATATTTGCTCAGTGAATGACCATTTGATGGCCAAAAGTACTGTTTTTGGAATTTACGAAAATACTTCGTAAAGAGATTGTCTTTTCACCGGCTTGGTGATTATAAGGTTAATCGTCTAAGAAATCTAAATTTTTGCTTAGTCAGTGTCCATCTGCAGGCCAGGGAAGACTATTTTTAACCGAGCCAGTTATTTCAGTAGTAACATTTCAATAATAGTCTTCTCTTCACCTGCACAAAGACGGACCACAAGACTACTGCAGAGGCGGTGTTACCATTCTAGCGACAAGTTGACACAAGAGGGATCAATTAGGTTAAATAACTAAATCAAGAATATCTTCCTTATATTAGAAAGCCAACTAGAGACTTCGTTTTAGTGTCTAGACTTATGTCTTTCAGCCCAGTGAATCTATCTAACATAGTTTCAGGCTCATACCACCATCCAATTGTCTGTGAAATAAGGAAGTCAACCATGCATTATGCGGTCAACCGTAAAGTCGTCATAAATCAGAAATCATTGACAATAGAAACTTCGGATTGGTGTCCATGTGTTCAACGTTATATATGAGCAGAGTCTCATTTAATAATAATTTTTTGAAGACACCAATATTAAATTATATTATGATAGATCATATAACGACATCAATCTATTATGGTGACACCTGTTATGGTGAACACCACACGGCCTTCAAATTTTGGCCACACAAGATGGTCACTTCATAGAACGGATTTCACCTGACAAATAGCTTTTGAAGCTAAAAGATAGCCGGTTCCTTAAGATGAGTGTTCTTACAAACACACTTTTTAAAGAACCATTATCTTTTGGCCCCAAAAAATCATGGGGTCGCTATCGACAGGCTTGACTCTCCCTCACTCACTCCATCCCTCCCCCCCCCTCTCGCTATCTCTTTCCCTCCCTTCCCCCCCCCCCCTCTCGCCCTCTCCCTCTTTCTCTCTCTTCCTCTTTGTCATCATGGGCGAAATCATTCTCGCCTCCTTTTCCAAATCCTCTACTCCTTCCTCCTGATTCGCATCATCATCATCATCATCAACTCGTTGTGTCAATGAGTTACGCCACTCTCCACCAACCTCACCCCCAGAGTAACTGGTACATGACAATCCATTTCCTGACACTCTGACTATCAATTTCCAGAAAACTATACAGGTAAGCTATTGAGTATATTTAGTATTTTGAAACTAATTGGACTTGGTGCTGTTGATGCATATGGCACCAACAGCTCCCAGTCAAATTAGTTTCAAAATATTGAACATCATGATTATTAAATGGCAAAGACGTACACTTCGTACAACAACACTTAATCCTTCACCAATTAAGCATTCGTGACGAACTTAGCCTGTATCAAAATACTTAGTAGAATAATTATGTAATTGTAAGTGATTTTAATTTCTTGTTCGTTGTTTTATTTCGCATTAATCATATGATTAACGGGACTGAAATCTGTAGGGCTTTGAGACTGACACACATGAGTAATCTCCCTTAAGCGTAAATACCTAGGCGTCGATAAAATAATACACGCTAATTTTGCTGTCAGTTGGTGAGCTTGGGATTTGATATTTCTTCATTAAATGTACTGTTTTCAACAATGTCCATATTTACTTCTCCAGAGGGCCATGCGTGAACATGATGTGATGACTATAATATCGCTGGAAGGCTCTTTGTTATGTTAGTAATAATAATAATATATATATATATATATATATATATATATATATATATATATATATATATATCGCATACGCAATCGCCGACGTATACCTGACTTTGATAAATAACACCACACCCCGTCTTGGAGAGACTCCGTTATTATTTATGTAGGTGATATATTTAATGACTGAATCCACTTTTAGCTATACCACGCCCATTTCTATGTAAGCTCCTCCCACGCTTTGCCCGCGTTAGAATCGATCGAACCCTGAATCCCAGACTCCCAATACCAAGGTAACTATATATTATGTAAGCTGTTGAATATTTTGAAACTAATTTGACTGGGTGCTGTTGCTGCCTATGGCATCAACCGCGCTCAGCCAATTTATTTTCAAAATATTCAACACAATCAGCAAAACGTTTTTAAATAGTAAAGATATAAAATTCGTACACTCGACGGACTATTACGCGCACATGAGGGACCTAGTTAAGTCATTCATAACACATTTTGATAATGACGTCAGCCTACCCACAATTCGCCCATGTTGTGATCGATCGATCCATGAGCACCTTGGCCATCAATTTCCTGAAAACTATACAGGTAAGCTGTTGAATGTTTTGAAACTAATTTGACTGGGTGCTGTTGCTACCATTTTGCTTCCTATGCCAGCAACAGCACCCAGTTAAATTTGTCTCATAATATTATTAAAGGATAACTAATCCCATCTCTTGATAGCTATTCAGGCGATCTAACACACCGGTCATAGACTATACAGGTAATTTTAAGCCTTTTATCACGCCGCTAATGAAAGATATTCAGGATTTAATAATTAAATGTTGGTACATTTCTACACCCTATGATGGCTGTCATGATTTACTTTTCAACCAATCAGAAAACCCCTAGTGTGTCTGCCTCGGTATATACGCTCAGTCATAGAGGCTCCAGCTATAGTTTGGCAATGTGGTATAAAGGCAATCCTACAGGTAAGCTGTTGAATAATTTGAAACCAATTTGATTGGAGGTTGTTGTCCAGTCAAATTAGTTTCGAAATATTCAGTGGGATGAGCATTACATAATAAAGAATGTGATGCATTGGAGCTTACATGACATCACGCACAATAGCTTGACGAGACAAAATGGTGTTGATCACTTTTCAACATTTACTCAATATTACAAAACAGATAATTGCGATACAGATTAGGGAATGTGACAGGATATGAATGATATGAAATCTATAAACCATATTCTATCGGTGCAATACAACATTTGAGATGAGATTAGCATCGCTTTAAATAGTACAGACATACAATCCGCACAACAATGCTTAGTCCGTCATCAATTAACAGTTCGTTAAGAACTTATCTACGCCATTCATGACTTAGCTGATTATGACGCCAACCTACACATCGTGTAGTTGATCATGACGTCATATGATTGATGGATAAACAGGAATCCTCTATTATGTATATTTCGCTGTTGTCGATGTAGAACAACTCCAAAACACACACCTCTTTATTACATCTCTCTTGTATCAACAGCGCATTGAAGCGCTCAAAATACTATTTATTTCAATTAACTATTTAATTCACCTTTCCAGAGTATCCATCTATCATCTGACCTCGTATGACGTGATAATCAGCTCAGCGTGTGCATGATGACGTCACAATCATTACGTCACAAAGGGTTCCATATCGACCGTCACCTAATCTCTAATACCCCGACACGTTGTATTAATTTTATGTCTTTGTAATTCTTTGCTATTTAATAAACATGCTGTTTTTTGAAAGTAATTTGACTGGGCGCTGTTGTTGCCTAAGGCAGCAACAGCACCCAGTCAATTTGGTTTCAAAATATTCAACAGCCTAAATGTGTAGTTTTTTTGGAAATTGGTAGTCAGGGTGTTCAGAGATCGATCGATTCCAACACGAGCGAGGTGTGGGTGGAGCTTAGCTAGAGATGGGCGGGGCATAGCTAAAACCGGAACGGTCCATCCATTGCCAATACATTTCAAGGAAATTCTGATTTTTGCAGCAAAAAAGAGTAATTTTTGTAAATTTATAACGAATATTAACAAAAGAATAGGTTTCTGTTATCCTTCAAATGGACATTCAGCAAAGGTTTAATAAAAATTAAAATCTCTGCATAGTCAGTGTTCAATTGCAGACCAAGAAGAGTAATTTTGAAAATTTACCACTGGAATGACTGGTTGTGTTACCGAGCCAGTCATTCCAGTGGCAAATTTTCAAAAATATTCTCCCTTTAGCCTGCAAATGGACATTTCTCAAAAACACTGCAGAGGTCGTTTTCGACCAACTTGACCATTAAAGGGTTAAGTTGACACAAGCGGGTCTAATAAGCCAAACAAAACATCTATGTTACACCGACTGGGATATTGGCGAAAGTCTTTGCATAAGAATCACAATGACCTTGACCTCAAAATTCTGAATGCTGGTGCTGCTCCTACTGGCCGAGGTAACTGTGTGACGATGATTAGTTCCAATAATTTTGCCACTTCTGAAATAAAGGCCAGATGAGCTAAGCAGAATCAAACTGTTATAGTATGTATTATGGGCAATATTACAATGACATTGACCTCTGACTTCAGCAACATTGTGGTGCACTCACTTGATATAGGTAAACATGTGACCAAGTTAAATTCGACTATGGTGAACAAATCCTGAGATATGAGACAAAATGTTGAGCTAAAACAAAAATTTAACCAAAAAGAATAGAGTTTTATATCAAGGTCACAGTGAACTTGAGCTTTGACCTCATAACTTCAATGGGATTGTGCTGTATCGAGTTGATGTCTGTAACCATGTGTCCAAGTTTAGTCACAATAGGCTGAACGAATCCTTAGCTATGAAACAATATGTTGAACACAACCAAAATCCAAACCTCAAAACATATAGTATTGTACCAAGGTCACGGTGGCCTTGCCCTTTAACCTCAATATCATTGTACTCCTTCCGTTTGATATATGTACTCATATGTCCATGTTTAATCGCAACAGGGTGAAATCATGGCTGGATATAAGAAGCTATGTTGAGCTAAAGCAAAATCTTAACCATGCACATTTTTAAAACTAAGGTCACACTGACCTTGTACGTTGATCTCATCAGCTCAATATCATTGTGCTCTAACCTCTTCATATAAAGAAGCAGGTGACTAGGTTTACTCCCAATTGGGTGAACCGATCCTGAGATAAAAGACGATATGGTCAGCCAAACCAAAAACTTAACCGTAAAAGTAGAGTGTCTTACCAAGGTTACCGTGCCAATGAACTTTGACCTCATGACCTCTATAGCATTGCGCCACATCGACTTGATATACGGAAGCATGTGTCCAAGTTTATTCCCGTTCGGGTGAATCGATCATGATACAAAACTGTATGATATAGAAACTTAACTGTGATTGGACGGTGACAAACAAGCAAACAAGCAAACAAACACACAGACGGGCGGAAGGAGAGAATTTACGTCCGTCCGTCCGTGCGTCTGTCTATCTGTTTGTGTGTTCGCTTGTTTGTCGGCGTGCAATCACAGACAGACAGACGGCGTATCGGAACCCATCGATATCGTGGCGAAAACTATGTTTTTCGCCAATAATAATTCTCGTTCTAAACGTGTTTTCTAGTATTTACTTGTACGCGTTATAAAATTGAGCGCTATCAGCATTTTATGCTTTAACTAGCCTATTGATCTATAGCAAATAACTTGAATATGACATTTATTCAGTGGCTTTTCCAGCTCCGGTCACATGGACATTAGGGGTCAATCACTCTTAAAATCTATAAAACGCGATTGACCACAATATTATACCGCAAGGTGATCGGGTAAAACCATAGACAAATATTTACCAACTGTCAATAAGATAGATGAATGGGAATTAGATTGGATGGACTGAGCTGATTATCGTCTTCGTCTTGATCTACGAAGGCGTTGACCACTAAGGTTATCTAGGGCCGTCTATATGATTTGAGCATAGATAACAATATGAATAAGTAGGATATTTGGCGACCTCAATCCCCTGAGAACGCAGTTCACTGGGCCGGTACTGGAATAGTAACAGGCCCAGCAACCGGCGCCATCAAGGTAAGGGAGTGGACCTTATACTTCGATGTCGATCCACGCGTTAGATTGCGGGATAGTATACATCACGCTGTTCATAATAGAGGAATTCAATCTGTCATTCATATATATATATATATATATATACGTACGTCACAAGTAGGTTGAAGTCACAATAAATTACGCCACAATTGACGTATCTACACATCACAACTTAAGGCAGTGCAACAAGTGCATTTGCGCAAGGCCTCCAAATTTCCAGGGCCACCCCAAAAGTTAATTTTTGGGATCCTGCATGACTTCAAATTATACACCAAAAAGACTGATATGGCAAAATCCAGTGGCGTAGCTATACTGCCTACTAGCCAGGAGGGGAACCTAGAAATGTTGATTGGTGTACGCTTCTATAGGTTACAAGTGCAATATATAGGTCCTAAGGACTCAGAAACTGCCGGATGTAAATCTCCATTAGTGTAGCATTTTACACAATTTACCTAAGTATCATATTAACCCCTCGTGTGTCAACAGCGCCTCAAAGCGCTCACAATGCTGCATTTATTAATTAACCCTTTATATGTCAAAACTTTGAAAGAAAATTCTAATATTTGCTCAGTGAATGACCATTTGATGGCCAAAAGAACTATGTTTGGAATTTAGGAAAATAGTTCCTAAAGAGATTGTCTTTTCACCGGCTTGGTGATTATAGGGTTAATCGTCTAGGGAATCTAAATTTTTGCTTAGTCAGTGTCCATCTGCAGGCCAGGGAAGACTATTTTTAACTGAGCCAGTTATTTCAGTAGTAACATTTCAATAACAGTCTTCTCTTCACCTGCACAAAGACGGACCTCAAGACTACTGCAGAGGCGGTGTTACTATTATAACGACAAGTTGACACAAGAGGGATCAATTGGTTTAAATAACTAAATCAAGAATATCTTCCTTATATTAGAAAGCCAACTAGAGACTTCGTTTTGGTGTCTAGACTTATGTCTTTCGGCTCAATGAATCGATCTAACATAATTTCAGGCTCATACCACCATCCAATTGTCTGTGAAATAATGAAGTCAACCGTGCATTATGAGGGGAATCGTAAAGTCGTCATAACTCAGAAACCATTGACGATAGAAACTTCGGATTGGTGTCCATGTTTTCAACCTTATATATGAGCAGAGTCTCATTTAATACAAAATTTTTGAAAACCACACGGCCTTCAAATTATGGCCACAGAAGACGGCCGCTTCATGGAACGGATTTCACCTGATAAATAGCTTTTGAAGCTAAAAGATAGCCGGTTCATTAAGATGAGTGTTCTTACAAACACATGTTTTAAAGAACCATCATCTTTTGGCCACAAAAAAACATGTGGCCGCTATTGACAGGCTTGACTCTCCCTTTTTCCATCCCTCCCGCCCCCCCCCTCCTCTCTCTCTCTCTCTCTCTCTCTCGCTATCACTTTTCCTCCCCTCCCCCCTTTCTCTCTCTTCCTCTTCGTCATCATTGGCGAAATCATTCTCTCTTCCTTTTTCCAAATCCTCTTCTCCTTTCTCCTGATCCGCATCTCCTTCATCATCATCAGCATCATCATCATCATCATCATCATCATCATCATCAGCTCGTTGTGTCAATGAGTTACGCCACTCTCCACCAACCCCACCCCCAGAGTAACTGGTATGTGCCAGTCCATTTCCTCCAAACTACACGTCCAGCTTCATGCCTTCCACTCCGCCAGATAGATGCAGCTAATGACGTCCACACGATCTTTTGGTGTGGTGTGTTACTTGGACAGAACTGGCATCCCTTGGTCATTTTCATGAACCTCCCATCTATAGTTAGTGCTATGGACAGCAGGGGGGGTCGACCATGTCCGCAACCTTCATTTGGAGACATGCTCTCAGGAAATTGAGGGCCAGAATGATGTCTGTAGCGAAAAATCCCATACCTAGCAGCATTCATTAAATCGCTCTCGCTGTTTTTGCAGTATATGACCAGGAAGAAGATGGTTCCTGTTGTTATCAGGTCGCTCTGAAACGCATCCTTTTCACCCAAAAATTAGTCTAGTCCTGTGATCTCGATCTGGGTGAGCACTTTCAGTGCGGACACCTTATCTTTGCCATTAGCGTAGGGCACAGTGTTGCATCCCGAGAGCGCACGCATTCCCAAAATGCCCTTGCATTTCCTTCGAGACAGTGGCATTGAGGTCGAGCACTGAGCCGTCCCATTTCTCCATCTGAACATGGCCAGAGACGGCAGCTATCCAGCACCATTACACGAGTAGCATGAACATATCTGTGTCATAATTAAGGATGCACGCAGTCCCAGCTCTGCCTGATGCAGCTTGCAGCATGTGGCTGATGAGAGATATGTCTGCTTCATTATGTACTGTAGCTAGTATCAAGTGGCTAGTAGCAAGTTCAATGTTGTTACCAAGATCACGTGTACAGAGTAATTGTGAGAGTCACCTCTTATTGTCACTGTTTTTCATAATGGCATCACAAGTAGGAGTGACTTCAGGGTCAGCTGATATTCAGTCGAGCCCTCCCCCGCTTTTCTCTGCCTCTCGTGATGTTTTGCGCGGACACAATCATACCAATTAAAGATGACCTAGGTTTCTGCCCCTCTGTATTTGGTGAAACGAGATTTCATTCCGTTAGCAACATCACCCACTGTAACTGAGGATGGTCAAACAATGTGGTAGAGTATCTGAGAGACATCTACAAGCAGAGTATCGGGAGGCGCATGGGTTTTATGATGACATGGATGAGGTTGACCAGTCCGGACTTGTTACCCTTTCCGAGGTAGCCATACTGTTCGGTGATTGATGCAGCCACAGGGCTCAACCCATGCCGAAAGACACCAGGCAACTCGAGGATCCGCTTCTGTCAAATGACAAGGAGACCGACGAATATGACACTCAGTTCATAGACAGTTTTGCTTCTCACTTGCACACCACGATTCAGTACCTGCATCATCTTAACCTTTCTCTTGATCGGATTGGAGAAGTCATCAGGCAGGGATGCAGCAAACGCCATCTGCATGTCCTGTCCAATCTCGACGGTATCATGTACGTTGACATCTCCTGCAGATGCCACATGCCCATTGACGATGTTCTACAAGGGTGTTGATTATTCAGAGTATCAACGCAAGCTGTCAAAAGCTGTTCAGCGTGTGAGTTCATTTCATAACTGGGTGCATTCCTTTCATATAGGCAATTTGCCAATAACACTCAGCCGACATGGCGTTTCCCAGAGCTCTTCACATTCTTCGGGATAATGCACAATCCAATCGCCATCCTCTATAATACCGTGTCAGCTTACATAATACAGGGGCTCTATTTTTCCGTAATCAGAAGAGAGACCGATCAGACACACATGAACGGAATTTATATATTTCTATCGTAAATATAATTTAGTTTGCTGTAGACTATTAATCTAACATTTTATTCGGTTAGGTAATGGAATTTGCAACAAAAAAATCAGATTTTGTTAGTAATATGATTTTCTCATGTAAATAAGATCGGGCGAGAAAATACTGAACTCTGAGCACCATATATAACGTCGAAAAGTGAGTAAGTTCACATTTGGCAATTGGAAGCGACAATGTACAGACGCAAATTTTTATATATGTTTATCAGAAATAGAGTTGTATTTGGCTATATTAATCTGACACTTTATTCCAAGAGATAACAGAATTAGAAACAAAACCATATTAGTATGTAGACTATGGAAAATACTGAACTCAAATTCCGCATTAGAGAGGGTCATGCCCATTCTACACTATTCATTTCTGTGGTTGTAATACAAGCAACAAGATACAGAATATGTGGTATAACCAATATTTACATCCAAACATAGGACTCAGGGGCAAAGCGTATGAAATTCTTACCCGTGGCCATCTGAAAAGTCTTTATGATCGCCGCAAAACTATGGTCCAGTTTCGACCGTAATGCCTCTGGGGGACCCCGATTGGCTGTGAGATTTGGTCGCATCAGTCTTATACAGCACGTTTCAGAAATAACGGAACATGTTGCAAACACAAAATAAAACGATGCTGTTGAATATTATAAACATAATTGCATTGGAAGACATTGCTGCACATGCCTTCTAATTCAGTTATGTTCAAAATATTCAACAGAATATTTTTACATCTTACTAAAAATTGTTTTGTCTTGGAAACGTATGATGTGGCATCTACGGTTGAATTCGGGTTCGTTGTCGCAGTACTCCGACCGGAAGTATCACGTGGTTGCTTTGCCTATCTACCCATGCGCACACTTTTACTCTCGCTCGGAGCAGGACTAATCGAGTAGAATTTGTACCACGTGATACGATTTTGTACCACGTGATACCGTTGTCCGATTATACTCTCGGTCGTTCGGATATGTTGTTGAGGGACCCCGCTTAGCCCGACAGCATATCCGAACTTTAGATATGTGTCACTTGATGTTATGCAGCTGGCTAAAAAATTAAGACAACAGGAATTTTGATGTCCATCTTTGTCCCTGTGTATTTGGGGGGCCCTGTCCAAATGCACTTTTTGCACTGGTCGACCCTGTTCTAAGCCATATTTTTCTCGAAATTTTCTAAATGCGGACGCCTGGGGGAGAGAAGCTAATTGAGGTAATGTCGCCGCTGATGCATTGCACTTTTATGCTGGATGTAATTACTTAGATCCGTGATACGGATACCGCACGAAGCAACAGATTAAGAGGGGAATGATTGATTGCAAACATCACCGTTGTCCTCACCCCGTATGAGAAAGGGGGCCATTAGTGTATGTGCGTGTACGTGGTAGGCGTGCGTGTGTGTGCGTGCGTGCGTGAGTGCGTGAGGGCGTACAAGTGTGTGTGTGTCTGTGTCCGGGGATGTATCTGAAATAGCATAGTTGGTCCGATTTGAACTCGTTCATTAATCCATCCTTTTGTTCATTCATTTGTTCGTTCGTTCGTTCATCCGTTCGTTCTTTCAGTAGTTTGTTCATTCGTTCTTTCATTGCATTGTTCATTCGTTTGTACATTCATTCGTTCATTTGTTTGTTCGCTCTTTCATTCGCGTATGCATTCATTCATTCATTCATTCATTCATTCATTCCTTTTTTTATTCAGTTGGTCGACCGTTCATTGGTTCATTCGTTTGTTTGGTCATACTTTGTTGTTCCTTCATCTATTTGTCGTTCATTCGTTCGTTCGTTCTTTCGTTCGTCGCTTTGGTTCGTTCGTTTTTTCATTCAGCTGTTCATTTGTTCATTCATTCATCTGTTCGTTCATTTATTCATCTGGTCATTGATTCATTAAACTCTTTGCTTGCCTGCCTGCCTGTCTACATGTCTGCTTGCCCGTCTGCCCGCCAGCCAGACCAATCACCCACCCATCCGCCTTCATGCCTGCCTGTCTGCCAACCTGCCGACCTGCCAGCTTGTCCGTTTGCGACATATGCACACCCCCGTCCATCCGCCCGCGCGCTCGCCTGCCCACTCGCCCACTCACTCACAGACACACTCACTCACCCATCCGCTCATTTATACATTTTGTTGTTGTCTTTGCAAAAGCGCTCAGTGTCTAAAAAAATCTCCGCAGCAGGAGACCAATATAGTATAGGTCAAACAATGCATACTGCGAGGCAATAATGAGTTTGACATCAATTTAGCAAACAGTATAGTGATCTTGCCATTGATAAAGTTTTGCTTATCGCCTTTGTATTCCTAGAGGAACGATTAAACAGATTTCTGTGAAGACTTCGGTTGACATTTTTATGACAGATGTCAACAAATCCGGATAATCGCCAACTGTTAAGAACATTATTAAAACGAACAAAACAGCAATAATGTACCAATTTACCACAATGCATGTCAAGACAGCTCGACTGTACAGTGGAGAAAATCGGCGATAAAACTCGCTCGACTGGGACCCGATTTATGCCACTATGAACTGAATTTCCTTTTACTGAATGGAAATAAATCAGGAACAGACTAAATCGAGGTCATAAATGACATTCGCTATCAAGTCAGCTGGCCACGGGTAGCCTATATAGGCTTATTGATTTATGACTGATTGGTTGTTGACCCGTATACGATCTTTTCTGAATTAGATTTTAATGAATGGTGTATGAAGTTATATATACTATCTTTATAACCGTATACAAGTGCACGTGTCCGCAATGTCGGTATACATGCAATGAGTCGGTGTACATATTAGCATTTGTCTTTTACGCACCTTTCCCATTACTAAACCTCTCTTGTGTCAACAGCGCTTCAAAGTGCTCAAAATACTACCAGATATATCAATTAAATATTTTGATGGTCAATTTGTTTTCCAAGATATTTTAATTTCAAGAGACTATTTTTGTAAGTTTACCGCTGAATTCTTTTTCGCGGGCATGACCATTAAATGGCAATGGCAAAGAAATTTAAAGATTTTACTTAGCCAGTGTCTATCTGCAGGTCGAGAGAAGAGTAGTTTTGAAAATTTACCACAAGAATGACTGGCTCGGTTACCGAGCCAGTCATTCTAGTGGTAAATATTTAAAAAAATACTCTTCTCTAGGCCTTTCAAATAGCCATGTCTGAAGACAACTGCACAATTGCTTTGGTCAGTTTGACCATTAAATGGGTTAAGTTGACACAAGAGAGTTTAATTTAGTTTGTCTATTTCGTGTAATAATTCACAGTTATATCTATTTGCATTCACAGCGGTCTAATTCTGATACTCCCAGTGGCGCTATCAGGCGGAGGGTGAGAGAAAATTATGAAGGTAGCGCTACCTGGCGGTGAATGAGAGAAGATGATCCAGATACCGCTATCTAACGGAGAGTGAGAGAAAATGAGGATGGTAGCGCTACTTAGAGGAGAGTGAGAGAAAACGTTGTGACCACACAACATCGGCATGTATAATATACACATGCACACATCTCACAAAGCACACGCCGGTACTACTACTACTACTACTACTACTACTACTACTACTACTACTACTACTACTACTACTACTACTACTACTACTACTACTACTACTACTACTACCGCTACCACCACCAGCACCACCACTACTACTACTACTACTACTACTACTACTACTACTGCTACTACTACTACTACTACTACTACTACTACTACTACTACTATGAATGAGCTAGATCCTAGTGCCAGTGCGTCGCCAAAGACAGGGTTGATAGAACTAATGATTGACAATAATAAATACTATATACTTTCGAGTGTCTAGTTATCTAGCAGGAGGGATCTCAGAAATGTAAAAGTAAGAATATCGAGGATACACCATCAAAATTCCAGTCAATTCGTGTGGTTGTGAGACGGGTGGTTGAAACCCAGTCCGGTGAAAGAGGATGTTTGTCCTCTGGATGTTGGTCTGGTGGTAGAGCACTCGCCTCCCAAACGCTAGGCGAAAGGGGCCATAGAATTGCCAGGTTCGAACTCCACTCGGATCGAGAAAATTGAAAAAGGTAAAATTACATTCCAAATGATGAATGAGATCCTAGTGCCAATGCGTCGTCAAAGACAGGGATCATAGAACTAATGCTTGACAATAATAAAAACTACTACTACTACTACTACTACTACTACTACTACTACTACTACTACTACTACTACTACTACTACTACTTTTTTGGGGTTGAAAATCCGACGCTGACGCAGTCTGACACACCTCATGGAGGAACTCCTTTAAAAAGGCTTGCAAACCCCCATAAAAAATCGGGTGAAATAGCAGGCTTTATTAATAGTATATGAATAACAATACAAACTTAACATATCAAAGCAGTGCAAGCTAAAATACTCTATTACCATATACCATACCCATCGGATAACTACATAGAAAAAAACTTAATAAAGAGCTGATAACATAATTTAATTCAACAAAGCCATTACTATTTGCACACCGTGTGGTAGTAGGCCCAAATGGCGAGCATAGTTACCCAACAAGTGATAAAGCGACTCATCAATAATTAGCAGTAAGTTACTGCTACTCATTGACGCCATTGAGCCGATTCATGACCGGCGAGCTAAGTAGATCATATGTAGCTTAACGTAGCACACCATATAGTATTAGGCCCAAATGGCGAGGGCAGCTCGCCAACAAGTGGCGAGGTGACACGTCAATAAGTAACAAAATGTCACTAATTGACGCCAGTTAGCCGATTCTTAAATACCGGGCGGGCGTGGTAGCCTTTATGTCATATAATGCACACAGAAAGAGTATACACACTATGACTACATAGATGGCGATTCGGGTTCACATTCTAAAATTTACTTCATTGCAAGTTTTTGCAAATTACACTGGAACAAATACACCTACAGTAAACATTTACTCTGCCATACTCTGTTAACCTAATGAACTCGAAAGTCGGATCACCTCCAGCATATTGACGCGATGCTCATTTGATATTTAAATATACCGATTCCAAAGGTTAGGTTATTCGTCAAAATTATCATCTCCTAAGCCATTAAGATTTTAAAATAAAGTCAATAAAATAAAATAAAATACCATATATCAATATACAACAAGCAGCGATTGTGCTAGCGTATACAAGTTCTGCTTCTGCTATTTTTAGATATCCGTGTTCAATTGCTACTAGGCCAGTTTTGCACCATACAGCTTTAAATCTACTTTCTTTTCCATGTTCCACTCGCCTGTAAAATTCACAATGAATGTAGCTTATCAACAATGATCGAAATATAGCTTGGATGGCTCGTTGGTGGTTGTTTCCTGTTTTATCTCTGGCCTCTGAACACCGATGCTTCCAAATGGCCCACACTCCTACATATAACAGGGTTACTAACAATTCCTTCTCCTTGCTATTAATGATTCGTCGGATAGTTTAGCAATCTTTGAACATAATTGTTTCAGCCATTAATTTCACATATTTGATTCCAAATTTAGCAAGGAGCATATTGATATATACCCAAAAGCATGTAGCTATACAACACTGTGTAAACAGATGGTCTATTGGTTCCTCTTCAGTATTACATAATAAGCACCGGCCTGTACTTGTTATTTTGCACATATAAGTCACATGGCCGACCCATAGCGTTCGATGGAGTAATCGCCCTGCCAGGTCGCGTGCATGTGCTGGTAGACAAGGTAGATGTATTGTTTTCCACGCATTTTTCCAGTTCTTTGGCGTACATCCTAAATTGTTCCAATGCCTAACTGCAATAGGAGTCTGTCTCCGACTTTGCATTAGCATTCCATACCAGTCTCTAGATGCCATGTTGTATTTTATATGCTCTGACTTAAATACTAATGTTGGTTGCAAGATATCTCTGTTGCCACGTGCGTTCGGTAATTTGAATCATTCACAGGTATTGCATTCTTTATTTCAAGAAATAAGCGTTGGACATCAATATGCCTCATTGATGTTGCTCTTGCTACATCCTGCATCGCAATCCATTTGCGAGATTTTGGATTTACTAAATCACGTAAATATTGAATGCCATTTTGGCCATAGAGGGCACATATAATACAGCATCATTATAACGAGTCAACTCGTTGCCCCAAAGACGTTGCTCTAACGCAGCTTCCCAGCAACTGGGTTGTGGCATTGATCGTGTAAATATTTTTAAAGCCTCGATCTGTTCTTTATATACGTTTGGTATCTTCTGATGGTTAGGTGGCAGTTTATTGCACATAAATAAACATTCTACTGGAAATGGATACGTACATTTGTAGAAGTGTCCTTGCAACACTTGACCAAGATGGGTTTGAAGTGAGTAACTTATTTAAGAATTTCAGTTTTAAAGAAGCACACTTTGCTAAAACATTAACCAAATCCAGGCCTCCATCATGCTTTTCATTGGTGAGGATTGACTGCGATACTAAATGGGCTTTGTCCTCCCATAAGAATGACAAAAGTAAAGTGTTAATCGTTGACTCTACTGATTTGGGCATATGAACTACAGAAGCGGTATACCACAGTCCAGTTAAATTATTAAGGACAAAATTATGTCCTGCCAAACACGGTTAGGCGACGTCGTTTCCAATTTACTAATGCACACCTTAGCTTGGATAGCCTTTCTTCAGAGTTTATTATTACATCTTGTTCTCTATTAAAGTAAATACCCAAAATCTTTATGACATCGTCTGACCAGTTAATATCCATAACAGTGTCAGTTCTGTCTTTCCAAGCGCCCCAAAATAATCCCTTAGATTTGTCTCTATTGCCATTAAGCCCTGATGCCTTTTGAAAATCTGATAATACTCCATTTAAAATTCTAAAATCTGAATTTTTACCTGCAAGCATAATCGTATCATCTGCATATTGAGACACCTGTACCGGCCTTTCTACGCCACGTATACTTATTCCCTGAAAATCATTACGTTGCCTCAATGCGGCCCCCAACGATTCCATAGCTATGACGAATAGAAGAGGAGACAATGAGAAACCCTGTCTGACACCTCTGACCAACACTACAGGTTCGGATAGATGAGTATTTACTAAATAGCAACTTGTTATATCAGTATATAAAATATTGACCCATTTAATAAACGCCTTCTCGTTATCAAGTGCTATTATTGCTGCTGGGATGCAATCCTGTTCAACTAATTGAATAAGGTCTCGTATAAGCAATGTGTTGTTTAATATTGTTCTTCCTGGTACAGAGCACGTTTGATCATCATCAATTACTTCGCCTAGGACTGCGCCAAGTTTTTAAGTTAGTGCCAGAGTAATAATCTTATAGTCTACACAGAGTAGAGAGATTGGTCTATAATTCTGTATTTTATTTCTGTCACCCCTCTTGTATATAAGCCGAACATATGCTTGGGTCATCGATGGAGGGAGATGGCCTTGCTTAAAAATGCTAGCTTCTACTTCTTCTAATACTGGACCAAATATGTGCCAGAATGTTTGATAAAATTCGACTGGAAGTCCATCGCAGCCAGGAGACTTTTCTAACTTCATACCTTTGAGGGATTTTGTCAAGTCATCAATTATTAATGATTGGTCACAACTTTCACGACATGAATCTGGAAGTCTTTGCATTATATTAGCTAAAATATCTCTGGTTGCAGCTTCAGCACTTCCCTCAGATTTATACAATGATTTGTAAAATTTGGATACTGTTTCCATCATCTCACCATTTGAGGACACTGATACACCAGCATTAGTCTTCAGTGAGCGCATTAAGTTCTCTATACCTCTTGCTTTTTTCAAGTTACAAAAGTACCGTGTAGGCTTTTCGCCCTCGGTGTGCATTTGTGCTCTTGACATTATTTTGGCCCCATCAAACTGATATTGCTCATTTTTCATTTAGTATACCTTTAAATTTATCTAATAGTGCGTAATAAGTATATTCTCCATCATTAATTTTCTTATTAATTTTACACACCGACCTCTGAAGCGCCTTTTTACGCTTTCGCATTTCTCGTGCTTTCCTGATGGAATACTGCCTTGAAATATGTTTCAGGTCGGATTTAGCATCCTCCGACTAGTTCGTTATATATTCATACAAACTTCTCGTTTCATCCCAATGCCTCCAACAACTTTCTACACATTTGCAATAGCAACTATCTCGTAACAACGCTACGTTGAGTTTCCAAAATCCATCTCCTCGTTTGATCCAGTCAGCATTGTCTAATGTGATGGAAAACATATTGTGATCAGAGAAAGTTACTGGTTTTATGTTAGTTTTACACATGTAACATTTCAATGAGCGTTCTACATAGATCCTGTCCAATCTGGATGCTTTCTTTCCATCGGTTGAAAACCAAGTAAAGTCCCTGCCCTCTGGATTTTCAATCCGATAAGTGTCTAACAAGCTTTTACATTCACAGATGTGTTTCAAAATACTATGAGATGTGTCATTAAAATTAGACCTAGCGTTGCTGTCTTTAGCTTCATCTAATATGCAATTAAAGTCACAGCCCATAATTAGGTTTTCAGGCGTTCTGTCATGAATTATTGTGGAAACATCATTTAGAAATTCACGGAGCAATTGATAAGAGGTTGGCGCATAAAGGCACATCAAATTTAAACTTGTCTTTAGTACATCAATTGATACACAAATCCATCTCCCATTTATATCTGATGACGACGATATAACGTCAACATAGTTGAGACAGCAGGCAGGAAAAGAATGGCCACTCCCGCACTATTGTCTTGTGATAAAGAATACAAAATCTGCCCTTTTGAAATATTTTTGAAAGATTCATACACTTCATGTTTTTGAATTTTGGTCTCCTGTAGAAAAGCAATATCAACCCTCTCATTTGCTAATTCTTCAAGCAAAGTGGCATTGCTTGAATTCGGTATTTAATCCTCTGCAATTGATGGTGCAGATATTCATAATTTGTAAAATGATGTTTACAACTGCCATCATTAGATTAACATGGTTTTTCTTTTAGCTCGTTTCTTAGACCATTTACATAATTTTCCTGCGAATTCAATGTTTCCTAGTTCCACCACAAACAAATATTCATATTTGGAAACATCAGAATCATGACGCAGTAGATGATATTTAACGCCTTTCGCCGTTACATATGGCACTAACACTTCACGACCTTCTGATCGGTACATCACCATTTCATCTTTCATCTGTGAACTCTGTGTTTGAATGGACACATCTGATTCTGCAACTGACATTGTATCATCATCCATATCATTTACTTCAATCTCAGATTCTGAGCTATTGTCTTCTTTATGACGATTATTGCTACTTAAGTTACATTTGGCAGGAGCGTCATTTACCATATCTTTAAGCTGACTTAAATCAAGTGGGCTTGGCGGAAATTCGACTGAACTTTCCGTCTTATGAGTCCTAAGCTTATCCTGTCCTAATTTTAATTGATCTTCTAAGGAATTGTAAACTGGCTCTTCTGTAAGATAATCATTTTCCTGCGTGTCTTTTACAGCCACGTTTGGCTCCACTGCATTTTGATTATTTTCTTGACTGAAGGTTATACCCTCCTCTAATACTTGAATTTCATCAACTGTAGTTACTTTAACAGGGTTTGATGATTTGTTTGTGTCATTTTTAGTGGCATGAACCACAACAACAGCTTCCGTAGTGATTGCTCCAGAAGAATTTGACTCAGTTGCATCCTTTAATGGGCTATTATCTCCTGATACTGAGGGATTGTTTTGATTTGTTGGACAGCGCCATTTAAAATGGTCAACTGAACCACAGAGCAAACATTTGTTTCGATTGGCACAATCTGTTGCCAAATGGTCAGTACTTAGGCAGATCCGGCACTCCTTAATTTGCCCTCTATACCATAAGGGCGGGCTATTAAAACAGCAGGTCCCGCGCCAACGACGTCCTTTAACCCACGATACACGTCGATAGCCGTGACACCCACCTCTTAGTTGTTATTTTAAGGCTTAGGGGTACGCTTATAGAAGGTTGCCATGGTGTTTTAAAAAGAGGAAACCCATACTACTACAATACATAATGGCGATAATACAAATATATAATACCAAGACGTCGGGGAAAGAGCTAAACACTAAATAAATAGTGTCCCCTTTTGAAACCCTGACGTCTACCATCAAATATACGAATAGAGAGTACAGTCGTATATTTGTTAGTTTGAAACACTTTCTAAGTGGTTCACTAACACCTAACCGATTAAAGTGGTTCCCTAATGCATACTAACATATTACAGACATAAATTTGTTAGTCTGTTCGAGTTGACCGGGGACAGCCAACTGACTATAAAGATTTATATAAGCAAAGTACTAGGCTTGCACTTACAAATGACAAAGGAACTAAATCTACTCACTCAAGCGATCTTGCCAAATATAATGAGCTAGCCAACAAACTATGGAAATAGCATACTGGCGCGGGGAGAAAAGTATTGCATTGAACACAGTAAGAGGAGCCCTATTAAATGGCGGAAACCGCCAGGTAAGAGGAGTGCCTTTAGAAAATGGAGACACAAAATCCGCTCCAACCAAGACAAGAATTTACAAATTAAACATAAAGTTTGAAAGGAAATACAAATACGAAATATATGTATAAAATTTATCTACAAAATCGCGCTAGAAACTAGCAAATTCGGGCAGCAATTGCAGAGCTAAATAAACGCTTGCGTTCACTTCGACTACTACTACTACTACTACTACTACTACTACTACTACTACTACTACTACTACTACTACTACTACTACTACTACTACTACTACTACTACTACTACTACTACTAACGCTACAGCTATCGCTAACGCTACAGCTATCGCTATCGCTACCGCTATCGCTACCGCTACCGCTACCGCTACCGCTACCGCTACCGCTACCGCTACCGCTACCGCTACCGCTACTACTACTACTACTACTACTACTACTACTGCTGCTGCTGCTACTACTATAAAGCAATACGGATTTTAATATATGTAATTACACCCATAATTGTATAATACTAGCTATACATAGACTACTATAAATATATTACACATATAACAGCTCCTTCGCAACAATAACAGTATTGTACACTGTTAGGCCCAGATGCTATTGTAATCGCCTGGGTGAATAAAGTGAACTTGAACTTAAGCTTAGGGAAGTAATAACGATATATGTTATATCGATACATCGAAAGATAAACCACCGACCCAGAGTGATTAAGACCGTGTTCACACTAGTGAGCTAATCCGGAATAACAGCCTAAGCTGGCAAATTAACTGGGAATGTAACCCGGAACAAGGGTAAATCCAATGGGAACGTTATTTGATATACCTACTGTTTGCCGATATAGCGTCTGTATTGGAATATGGTCATAAATGTCGGTGTGGCATAGAATATTCTAGGTGGTCGTGGCAGAATAACGTTTATACACATGCGGGACATAACTTTCATCTGCCCTTGATTATGGCGTCATCTTACACGTCACCTAGTTGATTATGACGTCATGTGACAGATGGATATTCTGGAACGGTCCATTGCCACCGTCACGAATATATCTAAATTGTCCGTATTACAATTTAATAACCTTTCTTTGGAATATAGCGTACCTGCATAGTTTCGTTAAAATTGAGATTATGTAAATTCAGTTTGTATTTAACCTATTAAATTCAATTCAAACCCGCCTACAAAGTGGGCGGAGCTTCGCTAGAAATGGGCGCGGCATGGCTAGAACTGGAGCCATCTATTGGACTCGTCAACAATGGCAATATTGGTGTTGAATGTTTGTTGCTGCCATTGGAAGTAACATCATACAGCAAACCAGCAAGACAGCAACAATCAACATTCAATTTGAAAATAATTAACTGATTAAATTGTTGATTCAGTTATAGTGTACATGCAGTCAAACCGGCGGATATCTAAAAATGCAGGGTCGCTTTGAAATTTCAGCGTATTTGAGCTGGAATGACGTCATATACTATTGCAAAAGGCACAAGATGGCAAGATGGCATTCTCAAGCCAAAAATAATGTGATTTTCAAACCGTAATTGGAGGGTTGCTAATTGACAATTGTGTCTGAAAGAAGTTTTATTCAAATGTCGTGAACTTTAATCATAATAATAAATTTAAGATACCGTCTGCCATTAACCATCTAAGGACAGTTAGCTAGTCATACTAAAAGGCTGGGCGAGTGATGAGGGGCTACTCAGATGATCAGCCACCCACACAATGAAAGTTTTGGGAAATAATTCACCTTTCCAGAGTATCCACCCAACATATGACGTCATGATGCACTGCGCGATGTGTGCAATGGCATCATAAATTGAACGACGCCATGAATGACGTCGATAAGTACGTCGCGAACGCATATTTGAAGACGGTCTATGCGTTGTTGTACAAATTGTTTGCTTTTACTATTTAATACATATTCTGTTGAATATTTTGAAACTAATTTAACTTGGCGCTGTTGCAGCAACAGCACCCAGTCAAATTAGTTACAAAATATTCAACAGCTTCCCTGTATAGTTTCCAGGAAATTGATAGCTAGGGCATTTGAGGATCGATCGTAACATGGCGAGGTGTGGGTGGAGCTTAGCTAGTGATGGGCGGGGCATAGCTAAAAATGGAAAGGTCTATTGGGAGGAATTTCTTATTGGGCAGATGTAAGAAAGGGTTTCCCTTGAGACTATTCATACCTTTTTTACAGACTTATGCACCCCTAAAGAGTTTCCTAAAATAAATAGGTGCATCTTTCAGTGTTTGCTCACCCTAAATACAAGTTCTCATATTTTTATTGCGATATTGCTCAGGGATCCCATCTTGAGATAAAGGGGTCCAATCAGTGAACCAAGTATCTGACGTCATACGCAATTACGTCACATGTAGACTGACGTCACCGTAATGACGTATTATAAGCGCTGTCATGAAACGGGAAAGACAACCACGTGTACGAATTTGTTCTTTTTGATGGATTTGGAAGTTAAAACATATTGTTGAACATTTTGAGACTAATTTGACTGGCAGCTGTTGCCAGAGGCAGCACCAGCTGTACTCATATTATTTTCTAATTATGCAACAGATTTCTTATTTAACATGAATTTGGGATTCTGTTGATTCAACGTTCAAAGTATATAACACGCGTTACACCATTGGCGGAGCTTAAACTAGAAATGGCAGGGCAAAGCTAGAAGAAATAGGCTCCTCTATTTAATGGCATGTAATCGGCATGCCAGTAAAATCCACATTTCAGATGCGCTTAAGATATGTATCTCTTTAACAGCTCTAGCGAATGAAACATGTTATTATCAAAATTGACAGCTTCGCTCTTCCAATTAGAGGTTTTACAAGAATACATTTCTGCGAGAATATCAGAAGTGTCGGTTAGATAGAAATCACACTGGAATCTATTTACTTCTATTTACGGCGACAATTACCCCGGTGTTATCTGATTCCCTCAACGGAAGAGAGGGGATTCTTCCAATTTATAATCCCAGGAGATATGGCTTTATTACCAATCCCCGGCCAGTAAAGATAAAATAGATTGATGATGTTAGACAGCACATACACCGACAAACACCCACATACGCCCGCGCAAAGTCACTTAGATGATTGATAAAGGTGGGTATTTCTATCTGAATTTATGTATTCATGCGATTCTTCGCCCACGCATTGTCAGACATGTCAAGCATTGCTGTATTTAGATTAAACTCAATCCAGGAAGCTCGAGGTTAACAGGGCAAAAAATATAATTACATAACTCTTGGCTGTAAAATTATACTAGTGAAGCTATTTTATTCCATCACCACCACCACCATAACCACCAACCCCACCACCACCACCACCACCACCACTACCACCACCACCACCACCACCACCACCACCACCACCACCACCACGGCCACCATCAACACAATCAACACCACCACCACGACCACCACCACCACCACCACCACCACCACCACCAGCAACAACACCACCACAACCACCACCACCACCAACAACACCAACACCAACACTACCGATACAACAGCCGCAACAACAAACAGCATCAGTAGCATTACCGACGCCGCCGTGGGATCCGTTTCTAGTTCTTCCACGCCCTTTTCTAGGTAATGTTATGGTAGCAACAACGGCCGTTCAAATGCGTTTCAAATTATTCAACAAAATATGTATTAAATAATTAATCCTTCAAAGACATAAAATTCATACAGCTCACGGGCTTTCCAATGGCTGGACTTTATGTATTCATGCGAATCGGAAACGGAATAGGTCACTCACCGAGAGTCCCCACAGTAGTTAAGCGGGTGAATAACCAGTGCTCACCAGTGTTCTCCCTGCAGTCTCCTGTGGTGGATCCGCTCCTTATTCCACTGCCAGAATGGTCACCGTCAGTGTCTGCTCATGTGGATCCTAGTCAGATCCCTCTTCCGGTCTCACCACTGTCCCCAGTTGAGTTTCCTCCCCTTCTACAGAGAGCAGCTACTGACCGACCTGGTCGAAAGACCAGACCGTCGACGCCGCGGTCCAAGCCACCACAACCTAAATTTACGCCCACACCTACGCCCAAACCTACGCCTAGGGATACACCCAAAGAGCATAGGTCTTTCTACAAGTTTCGGTTCGTGGTGGATAACAAGAATGAATGGTGCCTGCCTACTCTGAACAAGAAGATTCTGCTGATTGGGTCTTCAAATTTAGCTCGTATCAATCAGACACCTCATCCAGATATGCAGGTAGCAATCTATCCAGGTGCTAAGATAAACCACATTAGGAATATGGTTAGAAAATGCAATGAGGTCTTCCAACCTCAGCGTATCATCCTTAACATCGGAATTAATGATACGGATGAACTCCAGCATGACACCTCCCAAAGAATTGAGAATCTGTTTAGTACCATGCGTTCAAAATTTCCAAAGGCTAACGTTCACTTTGCCAAACTAAATTATTCGAAGCACCTGACTACAACCCAGAAACGAAACATACAATTCGTTAACAGCCGTGTAGGGGGCTTAAGGGCCAAGGTCCCTATCCTGCCCAGCGTCCCCATGTCTGAATTTCAGGTGGTTGAGGACAACATCCACTGGACTGAGTGCACTGCAAATAGGATGTATAATAGTTGGTTATCGCACCTTAATTTAAACTAACTATGGGTCAGGGTACTAACCACCCAGAAATTGGCATGGGTGGTAATATCGTTAACCTAACTGGTTCTACATTGTCTGAAGCAGAAAGATCTTTGCTAAATCTCGGTCTAACATATGTACCAACGCCACGGCCCAAAGTCGACATAGAGGCCCTTTCAGATAATGGCTTCTGGGAAATTGAAGAATTTGCTCACCGTGTAAAATTAGCAGACTTTTTTTTGAAATTCCAAGAAAAACAACTTTCTACCTTTTGTTGAAAGAACTGGCTGGGCACCTAACTCGAAGTTGGTTGACCCTGCGATCCCTGATAGTATGAAAAGCTATCAATGAGCGTGTTGAAAATTTAGAATTTCCTAAAAATCATCAAAATTTGTCATGTCAAGAACGTTTAGCCGTACCAGGTTTGCGTAAAAACAATGACATCGTTATAAAGCCTGCTGACAAGGGGTCTGCTACTGTAATAATGCGTAAGGATAATTATATTCGTGAAGCGCATCGGCAACTCAGTTATCCGAAACACTACCGCAAATTAGACGAACCACTCTGTCAAAATAATTGTGATAAATTTAATGGAATCCTTCAAGAAATGGCTGACAACAAGGCCATAACGAAAAAGCAGTTTAAATACCTTACTGCTAAACGAGATTCAAATCCACGTACGTTTTAGCTTTTGCCAAAAATTCATAAACCTATTGAGTCATGGTCCGACCCTATGATACCACCGGGTCGACCTATTATCTCTGATTGCGGCTCTGAATCTTATCGAATTAGTGAAATTATTGATTACCACCTACAACCAATTGCGAATAGACATTTCAGCTTTTTGAACAACACTGAGGATTTCCTATCCGAGGTCTCCAAAATTTCTGTTCCTCCAAACTCACTTTTGATAACCCTCGACATCGATGCTATGTACACACACATTGATATCGAAAGGGGGTTGACTTCTGTTCGCAGAGCATTTGATAAATATCCTGATAACAATAGGCCCACTAGCGAAATATTAGCTCTCCTGGAGCTGAGTATAAAGGGCAATGATTTCGAATTCGCTGGCGAAATCTACCAACAAATCTGTGGATGCGCTATGGGTAAACATTTTAGTCCTAGTGTTGCCAACATCTATGTAGCTGAGTGGGAAGAAGATGTGCTTAACAAATGTCCTAAGCAGCCCCTATTTTACTGCCGGTACCTCGATGATATTTTTATGATCTGGAATCATTCGAGGGAAGAGTTTGATGAATTTTTCGCTATTTTGAACAATCACGATCCTAACATCAAACTTAAAGCCAACATCGACCAGTCGTCCATAGACTTTTTGGACGTTACTCTCTACAAAGGTGTAAATTATAACACGAGTGGGCTTCTTGATTACAAAGTATTCTTTAAGCCCACCGATTCCCATCAACTACTGCATAAGAAATCTTTCCATCCACCTCATACTTTTAAAGGTATTGTCAAATCACAGATTATCCGATTTCACCGAAATTCTAGTGATAGAAAGAATTTTGAATCTGCGTGTTCCACCTTATTTAAAGCCCTCAAACCGAGGGGATATTCAACACGATTTTTGCGCAAACTAAAGTCCGAAACTTTGCATGATTTGGAAACTATTATTGATAAGGCTGCCGATCAAAAGCCTACCAAAATTCGTCACAATCGTCCGATTATGGGCGTAGGACAATCTCAGAAATGTGGAAAGAAGAGGTGTAAATTAGACCTCCATCTACCTAATCAGATAACATTTGTCAGTTATCAGAACAAAAGCAAATTCCAACTTCAGTCCAATTTAGATTGTGATTCTAAAAATGTTATCTATTTAATATCTTGCAAATTATGCCAAAAGCAGTATGTCGGTGAAACAAAATGCACATTAAGATGGCGAGCGACTAGACACCTTTGCGATATTAGACACGACGAGGACACCAACGTAGCTCAACATTTCAATCTTCCTGGTCATTCTGTCGATAGACACTTTGAAATTATGCCTATTGAGCAACTGCCTCTTTCTGCTACGGCCGAAGAAACTGATAAACAAAGAAAACTTCGAGAATCATTCTGGATTAAGCAACTGAAATCAAAATAGCCGAGAGGCATAAACGTGGACCCTGGTATTGCTGATCAACGTGAAATTATCCCATTCAGTTTAACATTCAATCGAAAAAATGTTGAAATTTCTGAAATTTTGGAAAGTTGAATATCATAAATTGCAGGATAAAATGAAAGAACCTCTCAATTTATAGGCCTCTATCAAACAAACATAACAAATCTCAGACAATAAAATAAATAAAAAATATCTCCCAACCTTGGGAGATCCTGAGCCAGTGCGTTTAATCATATAACCACAGCCACCATCAGCACAATCACCACCACCACTACCACCACCACCAGCAACAACACCACCACCACAACCACCACCACCAACACCAACACCACCGCCACAACATCAGCAACAACAGCATCAGTAGCATTACCGACGCCGCCGCTGGATCCGTTTCTAGTTCTTCCACGCCCTTTTCTAGGTAATGTTAAGGTAGCAACAGCGGCAGTTCAAATGAGTTTCAAATTATTCAGCAAAATATGTATTAAATAATTAATGCTTCAAAGACATAAGATTCATACAGCTCACGGGCTTTCCAATGATCATGAAGGAGCTAAATACGTCATTCAATACGCATAATGTCACACACCCCCCCCCCCCCCACCACCAACCCCCCACCCCTGCCTGTGATGCAATTGATTATAACGTCTTGTACTTGAGTCAAGTTGTACGAATTGTAGGCCTCTGTCTTTGCTATTTAATAAGCATTCTGTTAAATAGTTTGAAACTAAGTTGACTGGGCGCTGTTTGGATGGATGGATCTTTGTTGCTGGCGATGACTCACGGCAGCAACAGCGTCCGGTCAACTTAGTTTCAAACTATCCAATACAGTTTTAGCTATACCCCGCCCATCTCTAGCTTTGCTAGAGATGGGCGGGGTATAGCTAAAATTGGATTCATCCATTTATTTGATGTTCATAAGACTGACAAATATAGATGACTGTGAGCTAATTTTAATGCATGATACAAGGCTGGCATCGATACACCGGGTACGGTGGAAAAACGTCTTGAAACTATGGTCCAAACAAGAATTACCTATGATGTTCATTGAACCGTGAAGAGAATGCCACGTTGACCTGCAGTTGGCACGCGACACACAGGTACCAACACACACACAACAATGCGTCCACCCATCATGTTTGGTTACTGTATATTAAAAACTCTTGAACATACAGGCACGAATTTTCTATCATAGAACTGTGAAAAGTAGACCAGGATAACATATTATTGATATATGACACGCATACAATGCATTCAAACAACAAGTATGTTTATTGTATTCGGTATTCAGCCAACATCCCACAATTCGTTGCGCTTACTACTGTTTAACGTTAACCGGAACACTGTTTCTGGTACAGGTTCAGGTTAACGTTGTCCGGTAATTAGCGCAATGCATTCTGGGATGTTGGCTGAAAACCGAAAACGTAAAAAGGTCTAGAATAAACATCCCAAAAGAAAAATTTCTATTATGTTCAGTGAACTGTGAAAAGTAGGTTACCGTGTTCTACTTTTGAGATGCGGTACGCCCTCGCCTACAGCGCGTCCACACAACGTGTTTGATTACCGTATAAGAAAAAGTCTTGGCATAAATAAGGAATCCAGTTTCTCACTCAATCATATAACGCCATAATAAACTACGTGACGTGTAGGCTGACGTCAAAATCAATTGCGACATGAATGACTCGATTCAGTCCGCCTTAAATGCTTAATTGTCACTCAGGTTGTACGAATGTTATGCTATCTAATAAACATGCTATCGGTAATTTTGAAACTAATTTGACTGGGCGCTGTTGCTGCCAAAGACAGCAAGCAACAGCACCCAGTCAAATTAGTTTCAAAATATTCGACAGCTTACCTGTAAAAGGAAATTGAGATTCAGAGAGTGTATCGATCGATCAAACAGGTGAAGCGTTGGTGGAGCTTAACTAGGGGTGGGTGGGGCATAGCTTAAACTATATTCCCCCATCATCTGGCCCAAAATTTCTACTATGTTCCATGACACGTGAAAAGTAGTACACACTGACCTATTTTATATACAATACACCGCTACTCTACAATGCATCGATTCACATGACTTGGTTGCTGTACACGAAAAATACTTGAAACCAGAACCTAGTCAATGCGTCTCTATAATGTCCACTGAACTGCGAAAGGTAGGTCATGCTGACCTACTTTTGATACGGGACATATCTTTAACGCACTGCAAACGAAAGTAAACACAATATGCTGCCTGGGTCATTGATTTTAATTCCACGGAGAAATTGACATTTGACCTATGTTATCAAAATATTAGGTCGGACTGACCCAGGCCTTATTGGGCTTGCACCAAGTTAGAAGTCAAATATAATCTAAATATGATGAAATGTTCTGCAGACGTAATGTCTTTCACCATTTGAGGCATTGCTTTTGGCATAACTCGTTTTTTAAGCTTCTGAATGCAGACACTTGATGACGATAGGAACATGCTGGCCAAGTATAAATCTGCACATAAATAACTAAATGTGCTACAATGACGGTGAACGAACATGCACACGGACACACAGGTGGACAAACGGGTGCGTGAGTGGGATTGATTGACATGTATAAAACTGAAAGTTAGTGGATTCATTGCTCATATCGGGTACAGGTACAGGGTACATTGTACTGTGTACTGGTGGATATGGTGTTCTTCGGCCATCTAAGAACGACAGCTAGCTGACCGCAAGAAAACTGATGGAATAATAATAAAATAAGTGATTATGTGGACAAATAAGGGGCCATTGGTTTTCCCAAGACACTCGCAGGTGAATTCGTGAATCTTTTCTATGGAATAAAGTGTACCATCAAATATCGTGAGCATGCACATCGTCCGATGCATCCATCATACCGAGATGTGTTAAGGTATGCCATCCGAATATGGATGTGAACACATTCAGAAAGCTTTCAGCTGGATATGCTTTTCACATCATGTTCGGTCATTTTAAAAACGACAATTATCTGGCGAATTACTCCAGCAGACTGTGGCTGAAACGTCCACACATTGACTCTCTTTACTCACTTGGAATAAGAAGGTTATGCGGATAGGGCCACGGAGTCTGATTGTCCGCCCATTGAGTCTTAGGCCGTGTCCTCATTAGATACTTAAGCCGGAGTAACGCCATACTAAAGGATGATCTTATTCTCGATTAACTCGGCCTTATCATTGGAGGCCTTTTAATTCGGAGCAACGCCTTACTGGAGCATGGAGTTATTTCCTATTAACTCTTTAGTGGGAACACAGCTGTACGCAACCCTCACACGGAAGTTACTGATACGTAGGATATAGATGTTTATGTGTTAACAACATGTGCAGCACATAAAGCTGACAAGATACCGGTTATCATGGAGAAGAAAGACACGAAAAATCAAGGCAAATCTCTGAGATATTAACGCCACTCCATAGCCACCAGAGGATCAGACGCGAGATCCAGATTTGTGGACGTGGACATGCGACTTTGTAGGACAGGAGCACAAGTACAGAATAGTCTCACACTTTGTTGCCAGGAGTTGGTACGATATACGACATTACTCCATCAGTATAAATTTACTGACCGAAATTAATTCGCAATTTTGCCAGCGCGCACCTTACGTCTGTTTTATTTGCAAGTATGCGCAGTTTCAGACGCTTGCGATCAACATCGGACTTTCCTGTCCCATGTCCAACAGCATGAGCTGTTCGTTGCTTGAACCTAAATGTTCTTCAATCAACCCGTTTGCTATTACAGAATATAACTAAAACCTGCTCTCGTATGCTGTCGCCAACATTTCAGTTTCTATGTAGCCAAGAGCTGGGGTAATAATTTAAATACCAAATGAGAGGGTAGATAGCAATCGCGGGGCACGATAATGACAGTCTCTCGCAATAAGATCTCTAATCGTTGGAGACACGTTTGGGCCAGTATCATACTCGCCAGTCGGCACAGAATACTGCCTATTTGTCGGTTATATGGTGGTACCTTGTGGCATACGTACAGTCTCACCCAATTGTTCAATTAAAACCGTACTTGACTAAATTGCAACGTAACAACCGGGCAAGCTCTCCATCAGCTTGATTCCAACAAGCTGGTTTCCTAACGCACAGACGAACAAGTTGGATTCAACAAACTGCATATCAACATGTACGTACCTACATGCATTGAATGAACACACGACGTGTTGATGGGTGCGTGCGTGCGTGGGGGCCATTGTGTGTGTGCGTGCGTGCGTGCGTGCGTGCGTGTGTGCATGCGTGCGTGCATGCGTGCGAGCGCGTGTGTGTGTGAGGGGTGGCGTGGTGGTGGGGGGGGGTCCCGTTGACATATTAGCGAGATGGTGGGTTATTCAACGAATGACAAGTTTCCTATAGATCTGCTTCATGTCTCCATGTCTTCTGCTGACCAAATTCCATACCGGCAGCGGCGAGATTAGTTTTATTGTCACATACCATAATAGTGGGGCAGATAGCCAAAAGTATCTTGCAAATGGTGATACAAGCATGAAATTTTGAATGGTTAGTCTATACATGTCACTTATCAGATCTACCCGATTGGCCATTGGAAAATTCAAAAGGCCTGCCATTTTCCAAGATGGACGCCAAATTCACATATAAATAAAACACATTTGATAGATTTAAGTGATCTTAATGTCGATTTATATGTTTGCAAACATGCTGAAACTGATGTTACTAGTTTTAATACACGCAGGTACACCATTTTCCATATTAAACTACTCTCGAAAACAATCTGGTATTGTTACACGATGTGTTGATGTCGTTTGCAGTGCTTAGCACTAATTCTTAATGCATGGGGTGTAGGGGTGTAGTGGTAGAGGTAGTACCTTTGTGTCGGCAATCAGCTACATTCTTTGAATGGACTCTCGCACTGGTATTCATTGCTCACCCAGCTCTCACCTATAGCTCCAAGAAGTTGTCAGTGCATGGCGACGACCACACCCTGGTGGCCTAAACTAGGTGATGGTAGCGTATAGAGTTTCTCTGTACGCGAGTATGATGGCACCAAAATTTCAATTGTATGAAGCAGATAATATTCAATGCCTGATCAGAGTCAAGAAGAAAAGACAAATATCGTTAAAGGAGCGAATGTCGGTGTAATGCTAGGACACACTGGCGACATCACTCCTGTAGAACTCAGCATAGGGTTCAGTGCCAGCTAAGCAGGGTGTTCAACATATAGGGCGAGATAACTGCAACTACTTAGTGTCCCAATTGCTACCTAGCCATCCCCACATAGGCTGGGCAGCCATACTGAATTGGCAGCATGTGACAGCGCGGTTGAGCCGAGCCAATGATAATGGGGAATTAGTTATCCGGGTGGTGTACAGGCCACACGGGACTTAAATGATACTGGGTGAAGGATCGGGCTAGGTGTAGAGCAAACTTGTTCACGGACCTAGTTGTATCCTATACAAAAAATTGCACATGCTACATAGTGGTAAAAGGATAGACCATCGATACAAGGATAAATGATAAAAAGGATACACCCTCAATAAAAATGATAAACAATAAAAACGATAAACATACAATTATAACGGGTAACCATTTAAAGGATAAACCATCAGCTCTAAATCACACTGGCTATGGAGGCCAAATTTAAAAGACAAACAGGACAAGAAAGACGATCTTAAGTCACCATATATATCCCTCGCCTCCATGCATTGAATGCACTCACTCTCAAGCTTGACACAGCAAGAGTAGATGAAGGTGCTGTGATAGAGGAAACCTTGAGAAAAGATAATGCGCAATATCATGAAAGTGGCAGGATTACTTTTAATAACACAATGCTGAATAAGGCTAAAAAGAACTTCCACCGCCGGAACTGATAGAGATAAGAGCTGCAGTAGCAAGACTTCACTAAACGCCAGAGATCTTACAACTACAACAAAATGTTTTCTATGTGAAATGCCAGCTCCAGGAAATGCTCTCAGACACGCTAGGGCGATGAAACTGAATAAAAGAATAAACAAATGTACAATGAACCTCAGCGATAGAGGAGTTCTTGCTAAACTAAGTGTATGCGATGGTGTGGCATTAGAAATAAAGCATCACCTGCTTGGCAACACTATACAGCCGAGAACGAGTACATCTAAAAGTACAAAAGTATGAAACAAGTAGTAAAAAGTTTGACGGAAAGTAAGCATATACAATTGCTTTTTTGGCAGTGAAGTACAGAGCCAGCCATTTTTAGGCTCACAAATTGTGTCCCACTATACAAGCAGTGAAATTGAGCAGCTTGGATTTGAATCACAAGGCGTACATTCCACTAGGCTAAAGGACCAAATTCTTTCACACATGCCTCAGCTAGAGGCTCACAACTAAGGACCAGATGTGTCTCCTGGCCTTCAAGAAGTATGTAGGCTCCATCCTGGCATATACATGTAAATACACAGAAGCCATTCACTTAGCCAAAGCTGCAGAACTGATACGGAAGGAGATGCTCATCCACAAATCAACTTTCAACAGCACATTTCATGATAGAACCATTCACGAAGCTGTTCCACCATCACTTCCCCAATTCGTATGCATGATTGAACATGGCGCAGATATTAGGTCACAGATTCAACATGGTGCATCCACATCTGACCTTGGTATGACACAGTTATTGCAGTATAACTGCTTCGGTGGGTATAAGGAAGGAGAAAATACATGTAGGCACTCCAAGTTTCGTGAGACTCCATTTGCGATTTATATGGGCATGTCCCTGTTTGCCAAAACCAGGAAAAGGAGGCTTATTGGCGTGCTTCATGGGCATGGGCTCAGCATTTCGTATGGCAGAGTTCTTGACATTTCCGCATTGCTAGGTGAAGCAGTTGTAGCCCACTATGTGGAAGATGATGTCATCTGCCCACCAGCTTTGAGAAAGCAGTTGTTTACGATTTCTGCCCTGGATAACAGCGACCACAATCCTACTGCAAATACAGCACACACATCTGTCCATGGCACCAGTATTTCTATATTCCAGCACCAGAACTCAACGCATACTGGCGAGGAACGTAATAATACACTATAATGCACCAGTGCTATGAAGTTGAAGGAGGTTCCTGGGCTGCCTGAATCATTCACCAATGTACAACCAGCATACATCACCAAGAATCCCACCACCCAATGCCAAGTCAGTCATTACCAGCAGCTGAACCAATCACATCACACCTGACGGAAGAGTATGCTTCGCTAGAGGAAGTTCACCTCACTGAAGATGTGGCCGATACTATCAGTATAACATGGGCATCCCACCATGCAACACAGACGAAGTGAACATTTCGTCATTATTTCCACTGATTCGAGATCAAGCTCACTCTGTTGTAACAATCAAACATGTCATGGCGAAGATCCGAGACACATTCGCCTTCCTGAACCAAGGAAAAATGCCAATGGTGGCAGTTGACCAGTCACTCTATGCCCTTCCTGATCATGTTTGGCGGACTTCATACTGAGATGATTACATTACGGTCAATGAGAACACATTGACGTGCCAGTGGTTGGGTAGGCCCAGTTGTCGAGTCAGGGGTGGCCTCATCTGGTAAGGCTGAATCTTTCCAGTCAGCGTCCAGTGTCACTAGGACACGACAAGCACACAAGATCGCAGCATGCAGACTGTACAAAGTGATAAAGGCAGCATACTATGACTACTGCTCTGATGTATCTGAGAAACCAGCGCTGGGCCTTGGAGACTGGTATGAGCAACAGAAATGCGAAAACCCACAATTCAAGTTCTGGAAACTTGTCCTGTACATGGAGTTAACCATATTCATACTGATCCGGTCATTCAGAGAAGGTAACTTTGAATTGTATCGCGAGGCACTCTCTGAACTGATTCCATACTTCTTCGCAAACAACAATGTTAACTATGCCCGCTGGCTTCCAATTCATCTACGAGATATGATGTCCATTTAGCAAACGTATCCGGAAGTAGCTAGCGAGTTTCATAGAGGACACTTTGCTGTGCACAAATCCGCGAGAGAGTTCTCGACACTGACCATTGACCAAGCACATGAACACAATCATGAAGTTATCAAAGGTGACGTTGAAGCAATTGGTTTGGCAAAGCCTCCAATATCACTTAGCCGGTGGATGGTGGCTTGTCCTGAAGTGAGACGTCTAGTTGATGACTATGTCACATGCCAGGCGCAAAAGATGTAATAACCACGAGTAGATTGCAACTGCGCAACGAATTTTCTTTCAACAATAGCAAAATCCTTTGACTGTTTTACAGGATATGGAGAATCATTTCCATGAAGAGGCAGCCGATCTGCTGGTGTTGGATACAGAAGATATTGCCGATCACGATCTTGCTGAACTGATTGACACCCACCACCAGAGAGGCAAAGAGCACTTCAAGTCATTCATCGAAGATCTAGAGAGTGGAGATAAATGCTCATTCTGCTATCCAATCAAGAAAAACAAGGTGACCTTCTTCAAACATGAACATGTCGTCAGTGGTTCCAAGGAGAATGTGTTGAAAGATGAATGCCGTCTGTTTTCCAGACTATTCATTTCATGCCGGATTAGGCAGTGTGACTTGCAAGGGTTCTTCACACATGAGAATCAGTCTGCTCCTGCCTCCCATAGGGACAACGGTCAACTTCATGCTTTTCGGAAATCACAGCTTGAATCAATACCAGACACAGCGCCAAAGGCAGATGGTATAGTCATAGATGGGTCAGCATTGGTCAATTCCATACCTTCACATTCCTCAAAGGCATTCAATGATTGTGCCAGTGAAGATGTTCTGCCAAAACTGGAATCCTACTGCTCGAAGTATATGAGGGTAGATGTTGTGTTTAATGTGTACGAGAAATCCAGTCTAAAGTCTGAGGCAAGGTCCAAACGAAGGAAGGGGAACAAGAAAAGCTCTGATAAATTGGAAAAAGCTTTCTACGAGATGATAACAACACGAATGCGCGGTTCCATTTCCTTGCAGACAAAATGTGTGTAGTACATACGCCAAGCGTAATCATTGTAACAAATCAAGAAGACGTAATTAGCAACCAGAGGAGGCCGCCAGATGATCTAGCTCCATGCTCCCATGAGGAGGGCGATACACGCCTCTTTCTACAGTCTAGACAACCCACAGCCGAGGGTCTAAGTCGCTCTCATAATGGCCAATGAAACAGATGCAATTGTGATAGCGCTAACTGTATTGGCACCTTGGAAAGTGCTTGGTCTCGAGGAAATATGGATTACCTTTGGACAATGAGCCAATACTAGGTGGATCCCAGTACATGGGATAATTTCTACAATAGGACCAGAGAAAGTCAGTGGAATCCCATTCTTCCATGCATTCGGTGGGTGTGACGTTGTATCAGCCATTCATGGTAAAGAGAAGAAGTCCGCCTGGTAGACATGTATGCGATAATGTCTCTGCTACCTTCACCAAACTCAGCCGGTATCCAACAAGAGTCGATGAAGATGACCTTTAGATCCTGGAGAGATTTGTGTTGATCATGTATGATAGGTCTAGTACAGCTGCACGTGTCAATGACGCAAGGTTCAGCCTCTTTGCCCGCAAGCAATGACCATATATCACAATTCCACCCACCAAATCAGCACTCAAGAATCATGTGAAACGTGCGGCCTACCAGGCAGGGATCATCCGGGGTCAGACAGCAAACTCCAAGCCAGACATTCGAAGTCCTGCTGACTGGGACGGACAAAGAAGGGAGACCTCTGGCGGGCATACTGGACAGACCTTCCACCGTCAGAGGTGTACATACTTCCGATCTGGTCTCACCTGCATGGCACTCTGTGGTTGCATGTGCCAGTAGGAGCAAGTGTGAGAGAGACATTCATGATACACATAAGAAATTGTGAATTGAACTATTGAACTGTAGTACAATTGCAATCATGTTGAGAATTACATGAATAAAGAGACGATTTAAGTTTTTTATTTGAAATGTGATATCTGAGCCTTTTTAAACTAGTAAAATCAGTTTCTATATAGTGGAAACACATAAATCGACACCAGGATAACTTAAATGGACCAACCACATCCATTTATATGTAAATAAGCAGCTCTGATAGGTAGATTTGGAGGCCATTTTGAAAAATGGCCGCCATCTTGGATTTTGAAATGGCCAATCGGGTAGATTTGAAAAGTGACCTGTATAGATTAATCATGCCAACTTTCATACGTGTATCACCATTTGCACGATTCCTCTGAAAAACGCCTCTTATCTGCCCCACTATAACTATAACGTAATATGACGATAAATGTGATGAAAATGCATGGGGGAGGGGGTAATGGGCTATACATGATTTCTCAGAGACCAATACATTGAACGCATGACACCCGGGACACTCTGTCTGTATGCCACTGCTTTTTATAAACACCAGTGTGTCCGCTCACTTATTCGAAATTGTTAACAATGCGTTTAATAATAACCTAAACATTATATATAAAACTAAATAAAATTCTTAAAATAGTTTCACGTCAGCTCGTTTCAACTTTACTCTATTCATGTTGTGAGGTTTAAAAGCTTTAGATGTCGTCATATTTTCAACGGACAGATTATCTTGCCAACCCCCATCCCACCCCACCTTAACTTTTGAAAGCAGTGTATCTCAATTTCAAAACGACTATTCAGGAAAGATGTTAAATAACAGATCCCAGTCAAATTAGTCTAAAAATATCTACCGAATATTCTTTACGTCGGAGAGAATTGTCCGCTCCTGTCCGGGTTACGCCTTTACTAACCCCGCGCGCACGCGCAATTCACAACATATGTTATTTACATAGTCACACTACGGGGTATGGAATCTTACGTCAAGTCTATTTTAATACATTACGGTTATATGTGAGTTTGTTATAGTAATTCCTAATCATTAGGACGGCCTTTGAATATGTGTACAAGTTAAAAAACGTAAACTATTTGATAGCATAACGGTCTGATATACGGATACGCCAATTAGGCATTTACAATATTTATTAACGAGTTCTGGAATTGAAAATCGTGCTTTACCGTTTACATAGTTCCTGCGATCAATGGTGCCATATAGTGCTTACTGTGTACTGAAGTCGAACAAGTGAGAGCTTATTCTAAATCTAATTATGGGCCATTCCTTCGCTACGTTTATGTGCTTATCAACACTGAATTTGCCAGCCTTGCGTTCAGCATGGAAAAGGTTTCTAAACGTTTCGCTAAATCTACAAATTATGGACAATCTGCTGTCTTCGCATGAATTACATGGTATAATACACAAACCGTGAAAATTCGATTTTGCATGCGGAGAGCGTTCTGAGATGTTTCCCCTACTGAACGCAATGCAGATGAATGTTTTATGGAGGCGGAATAAATCACGTAAAATAATTTAGTGGTCAAGATTGGCAAAGAAAATACAAATTAATCCTTATTGAGTGTCTGTGTGCAGGCCATGTGAAGATTATTTTAAAACGTATACGACTGCAATGACTGACCGGATGATCGAGCCCGTCATTATAGAGACACAACATCAAAATACCTCTCATTTGGCCCGCAAATGGGCCCGGCTCAAGAGCATTCTTGAGGCCGGTTTTCGTCGGCGTGACCGTTAACCATATCATATCAGCCAAAACAGCATCGGTAGTCGTCCTGAGAAATGCTCGTTTGCAGACAAAGGTAAAACTGTCTGTGAAAATTTACCACTGGAATGACTGGCTCGATAACCGAGCCAGTCATTCCAGTAGTACATTTTCAAATATCATCCTCTCTTGGTCTGCAAATAGACATTTTCTATGAGACAATTTAAATTTTCTTGAACAAATTCGTTTGTTAAATGTTAAAATGTTTGCGAATCTGATTACTTATATCTCTTTCTCTGAATCAGTCATGATAGGTACGTGATCTGCGTTTGTTAGTATCATGCACGCACGTATTGCGATAGTGGTGTAGGTTCCATGATCCTGACATCTTAAGCATATGCAAACTAACCTTTTGATTTCATGTTTTCTAACATCAATGTCATGCAGATGCTTGACGTGTGGTCATCGACAGGCTTTCATAAACATTCATTCCAAATTTAGCTCCAGATCTTTGCTGCTGACCCTTTGCTATCATTGTAATACAGGTTAACTCATCAACTCGCATGATGGCTAAAACGGGTTCAGCAATGGTTTTCGAAAATGCTGGAAACAAGATTAAAAGGTAATGTTACAGAGATGTTCGAAAGCATAGCGTAGGCCATGTAGATATAATATCTACGTGACCCATACTACGCTTTCGTACATCTACGAATATATTAAGCTATATGAATATTTTGGTCAAAATTGCGTTTTTCATACGGTTGATAGAAGTCATAATATTTATTCGGAAAATGCACTGCCAGTCAATGAATGCTACAGTATGACGCAATTTGCTCGCTTTAAATACAATTTCTAGAATCGTCACTGGACGGTTAACGTGTTTTATACGTATTATTAGCGCTGCCGTGATCCATCTTTGACGGATTTGGAATTTAAAAGATTCTGCTGAATACTTTGAAACTAATTTGACAGGGAGCTGCTGTTGCCAGAAGGAGCACCAGCTCTAGTCATATCAGGTTCTAAATATGCATAACAAGAGAAGACTATGTTTAACCGTTGTAACTGGAATGACTGGCACGATGACTGAGCGAATCATTCCAGCGGTAAATTTCAATAAGAAAGTTCAATAAAAAGAAATCTTGGTCTGCAGATGGCCAGTTTATTTGGGTAGAAAACTGTAAAAAAAACTAACTTCTTTAAAAAAACTTTAGGTTTAATTTTAAGGCATGGTGGCGGAAATTGTGAAAGTATGCTGTTATGTAGAAGATGTTGCTAGACTGCTGATTAAATTTGCTCTGAAAACTTCATACTGTTAACCCTTTAAGTCTTGAATTTCAATTTTTTCAAAGACGTCAATTTGCAGACCAAAAGTTTAGCACTGGAATGACTTGATCGGTTACCTTTCTCAAGATCACTGTAGGGTTAAAAGGTATTGCTGACGCATACACCATGTTACAATAAGAGTGCTGTCAAAATGCATACGAATGAATCCGGAATCAGAGAATAAATAGGCCAACTTCAACAATCGAGCATTTCCTGCTCGAAACAAAACTGGTAGCTGGAGGAATCACATACCTAATTTCGTGGCCAAGCATCAGCCTACATTTGTCGCAGACGCGCCCCGCCTGCGAAGAAGGTAAGTACAACTGAAATATCGGATCAAACACCTTTACTGACTGTTTCATTATGTGAAATTTGTTTAAATTGATTTATACGAAAATATCGCAGTATGTGAAAGATATTTAGCTGCCTGCCACTTTCCATTGTCAAAATGTATGCTTGTTGGTAAACATACCATTCTCAGCATGGGTTGAAGGAAACCCAATCTCATCTTATAATATCTATTAATATGATATACCATGCCACTCATACACTGCACATGGTAGGGTTAACGTTATGGCATGTCGGTAAAGAAAGATATTCGGGCTTTAATAGCTAAGTGTTGATACAGCTCTCCGGCTTATGCAAGCCCCATGAGTTATTGTTCAACCAATCAAAAATACCCAAGCTCTCTACCTTCATATAAGATACGCGCCATCTACAGTTTGGCAATGTCAGAGGAGACGATTGGTCGGCGTGTTAGCGTGGCCGACTGGTATACAGCCGAGCGCTGAAAACGTAGGAAATCTCCTTCTCTCATCGTTTCCTCTCTCCGCCCAGGAGTATAAATGTGTACCTGTGTAAAAAAAATAACTGGGGCAGTTACCAATAATAGATTGAAATATAAACCAGCCTAGAGATGGCGTGATTGAGACCTGGCATCAGGTACTCGATAGACGCCAATCAGAACAATAACTTCGTTTGACAATGTCCATGTAAAACACCAATAGTACAAATAAAGTGTTGCGTATTTCGTAACTAAATTGATTGTAAGTTGTTGTTGTTTTCCAACATTAACCTTTTAATGTGTAAATTTTGGTAAAAAAAATAAAAATATTTTCTTATTGAATGTTCCTTTGCAGGCCAACACAAGATTATTTTGGAGAATTTACCACTGGACTGACTGGCTCGGAGATCGAGCCAGTCATTCCAGTGGTAAATTTTCAAAAATAGTTTGCTTTTGACCTGCACATGAATAGTTCTCATGACAACTGCGAAGGCCGGTTTTGACCGGCTTCGTCGAGAAAGGGTTAAGGCGATGTTAAAAAGTAAATCATTATGATACTGATAAGTGAATGTCCCGGGAACCGATTGATATGTAATCTAAATACCGTATATCAGTGCAATACAATATTCTGAACGAGATTAGCATACTTTTAACGAAAAGGGCGCACATGTCTTATATATAACTAATTTTGAGTCTGGAATCTTTAACACGGTCTTTTTGTATTTGACTCAAAATTTGCAGTGTAGTGCACACATTACGTGTAATTGTATCCCTAAATACGGGACAGCATCACGGATGTCGTAGTATCTAAATATGAATGATATGGTGTGTGCATATTCCTTTACTCTGATAGAGTAAACAATGGATATTTCATTATTAATAAAGTCTTCAAAGATATTTGATAAATGATGATGATGATGATGATGATGGTGGTGGTGGTGGTGGTGGTGGTGGTGGTGGTGGTGGTGGTGAGTGGCTGTGTTCTGCAGCTTAAGCACAGTAATCTTCTTTAAGTTGCAATGAGTTTTTCTTCAACATTTTCCTCAGGGTTCTCGTCACTGCGAGCGTCTTTGTGTCATTTTGGTTGTGTCTTCTATTTAGTGCTCCTAGATTACGTTCTTCGAGGTACGATCGCAAAACAGCTAGCACGTTTATGTTGTGGCGTCCTTTGAGCGCCTGATACACGTTGGCGCATACTGCTGCAAATGCTATGCCGCTTTCTTAGTAGATGTATGTTTTGGCATTCAAATAACTTGTCTGAAATTCACCACTGTTGCGCTACCCTCTGGCTCTGTGTTACACAGTTTGTAGATTCCGGCATTTCACATTAGAATGTGTGGCCTGCGATGATTTGTAATGTTTCATAGATATTTTCGGTGGCATGCGTCATGTTTGTTCAAGAGGAGTTTGGAGCTGCCCAGATGATGCAATTTTATAGCATTATGGAAATATATATATAGCATTATATAGTTGCATCCTAACTCTCACGGGGGATTTAGAGCCATGAATCTACACCTTCAGAAAGGACTGGAAGGCCACATTTCACGTTGCACAACGGTTTCCAATACTGGTAGAGCTGCATTTCAATGGAACCCAAGATTCTGCTCTTCATCCATTTCTCGGTGCACCGATTAGCGTGGGAGAGGGGTGGGTGGGTAGTTGGGTGCAGTCACCTTCATTTGTGTGGTGTCGGATAGTTATTCGTGAGTGAACTCACTGTTTTGACTTCATTCACGAAGATGTTTACAAACTTCAGCTGTTCTGCAGCTATTGGAAGTAGTGTATGAAGAGGACATTTTTCATCGTCGATTACGCCACCAGCATCTGCATACTCCATCACTAGTGTCATACCTATCAATAAGAATGGCCCTTTCCAATTTTAGCTATGCCCAGCCCATCTCTAGCTAAGCTCCACCCACACATCGCTCGTGTTGGGATCGATCTCTGAACACCCTGGCTATCAATTTCCAAAAAACTACACATTTAAACCGTTGAATATTTTGAAACCAATTTGACTGGGTGCTGTTGCTGCCTAAGTCAGCAACAGCGCCCAGTCAAATTAGTTTCAAAATATTCAACAGCATGTTTATTAAATAGCAAAGAATTACAAACACATACAATTGATACAACGTGTCGGAATATTTGAGATTTTGTAACGGTCTATATGGAACCCTTTGTGATGTAATGATTGCGACGTCATCATACACGCGCTGAGCTGATTATGACGTCATACGAGGTCAGATGATAGATGGATATTCTGGAAAGGTGAATTGAGGGTTTGGTCTTGTGGAGTGTTCTCGAACAGATGATAGAACTGCGGTGGGATGGCAACTGAAGAGCACTGGTGATAACCTATCACCTTGTGGTGATCTTATTGGTGTTTCGTACTATGCAGAAAGCTTTAATTTGACACGAACATTTTGTTTTGTGCTTGCCAATGCGAGTCTCGCCAAGGCGCAGTCCGCCATCATCGTGGCCAGCTTGATGGAGAAATTGAAGGATATGGCGTATATTCATTGTATCAAATGCACGTGACATGTCGATTCCCATCTGGTAGATGTTCCAATGCCTTGGAAGTACTAGCGATGTCAACATTTGTTGTGCAGAGAGAATGTCAGCCTAGATACGCCCTCACTTGAAGCCATTCCGGCAGCTTCCAGTAAGTTTGTCAATCTTATATCTCATGAATACGAGACATGAGGATGCTGTCCAAACACACTATTGGTCTCTGATTTAAAATTAGCCGTGGTGGTTTCTTAGGCTTTGGAAGTGTGATGAGTGTACCGTATCGCGCAGTATCGATATTGAGTTGTTGTCCAAAGGCAGAGCTGATAGTGTTTGCGATTTGTATCGAGATGATATTATCTGC